>AFIY01000040.1:0-24171 GCA_000223825.2 Zymoseptoria passerinii SP63 | reverse complement strand
AAGGTTTTAGGTTTTTAAATACCAGGACGGATTTTGAGGCGGGGTCAGACGGTAGCTGGAGTTGTCCTCGTCTTGCTCGTCCTCACAACAAGCCCGTGTCAATGCATTACATGCTTGCTCTTGGGAAGCTTTCCATGCACGAGGAACGTTAAGCAGGTCAGGTAAGAAGGCAGAAAGTTAAGGTACCTTGGGATGGTTTTCACGTTCACTTTACCACCTCACTCACCTAGCTGCAAACATCACATCGCAACACCACCCTTCGATCCGATTTCGCGCACTTCACGCCGATGCTGGTATCCATGAATGGCAACGACCGCCTTGTTGTTTAAGCCTCTCGAAGAACCCACCACGCACAAGCTCGAAACGGCCTGAGGTAGCTCAATATTGTTCGTCACCCAAATTTGTTGATTCTCACCTCATTCACCCAAACGATACTCACCTCATTCACCTTTTCCAACTTCGAAGTTCGATTCCAACTCGCCTTGCGGAATTCAACGTTCACCGCCAGCTCCGAGTTACATACATTTGGAATGCAGCCGAAGTTTCTTCTTCTTCTTCCATAGAAAAACAATGCATCAACACCAACATCGTTCCTCAGAATCAACTCATACTACTCAAGGCAGCCGATCATGGCCGGCTCCAACAACACAGATCAGATCAGCATGCCCAGCATGAACGATGCGTACGTTGTTTGAGGGTGCTGTCCACACTTCCATCTATCTACATCCGCTGACCACAACATAGTGTGCTCGCCACGATGCGCAGCCGGATCACCATGCGCAGACTTCTCGATCAGCACCTGACCGCCGACGAAACCAGCGAGGAAAAGGCCCGCCAAGAGAACACGAGTGCCGTGACCGGTGACCGGTTCGCTGAGCAGATCGCCAATGATGGCTCCGCTGTCAATACCGCTGGCGCTGACAAGTCCAACGAGGAGCACATCCATGCCGCCAACCAGGAACACACGCCGCGACCACTCTGGGATCCAAGCTACCGTCTCCAGTGTATCCAAGACTCCAACGCCCACAACCACGTCCAGCACCCAGAGCCCAACTCCAGCGCAGCCGCCGACGGAGATAGCGAGGACACTGCCGACGAGGACCACAACAGTGCCATCGGACCCGGCGACAACTCCACTGACGAGGACCGCGCTGCGAGCGAGACCGACGACGACACCGATGACGAGCAGGATGACAGTGCCGTCGGACCCCACGACATCTTCCGACAAATTCATGATTCACGCATGCGCATCATGTATCCGGGGATCATTCACACGAATCACCGACATGACTGAACTTCGTATGGACTCCACTGTCTGTCCAGATGACTGCCTTGTCATACAAGGGAGCCGTCGCGTGTGATTAAGCATTGCGCGCAAGGTAGTTGACGTGCGATGGGAATCTACATGCGAGCCGCCGAGCATGGTGTCTCTTTGTGAGATTGGCATGGCGAATTCAAGCCGACGGGCATGGTGTCTCCCTTTGTGTAGATTAGCATCACAGTCAAACTCATCACGATCTTGCATCTCCTCCACCTTCACTGTAACTCATCATTCCACACGGACTAGGTCCTGGCTCTCATCCTGCATAAAGTCTCGCCCTCTTCATTTCAATCTCTTGTACAAACCACCACTTCCCATTCACACAGCACACCACACTGCCACACAATGGCAAATCAGATCGGGCCTCATCGTACCGTCCCTCAAATGAGCATCAGGTTCGTATTCTATAGGCGAGACAGTATGCTACTATGCCTAACTCGCCTTCAGACAGCGTAACGCGCGTGTCGCCGAGCTTCGAGAGGAGGGCCAGGAACTCGAAGACCAGTTGGCGGGCTTGGAGCGCGAGGCTGCCGAAAGATCCAGATTCTACCGCCTTCAGTCGACGCCTCACTCGTCTCACGAACATCGTCGTTTCATCGCCAAACTCGACGCCCGCACAATCGAATGGCGCCAGTCCCACGCACAGGAGCGCGCGAGCATTACCAGCGAGTTGAATGAAATACGCGGGGCGCTCGAAAACCTGTGCACCGTTCAGCGCCAGATCATTGCGCAGTTTTCTCAGGCCACATAGGGCGGAATTCAAGGTACGTCGTTACCATCTTTGTTTTGTTTTGTAAGAACTAACGAGCTCCATGTCAGGAGCGACTCGGGTGTGCGCTTCGCGAAAACTACGGGAGGTACAGGCGACGAGTCACTTGAGAGTAACATCTCCATACTGACATCGACGCTGACTTTTGAAGACGGCAGTACACGTTGTATGCATGGCGGTAGGCTGTTCCACGACCTGCCCGTCGATTCACATACCGTGACCACGCCTGACAGGCGAGCTGTCGCTTCACCTGCGAAATACTGTCTTTCGATCACATGCATTATTCGACATCTTCGTGGCTCCGGAGCTGCTCTTCCACCCGGACGACTTAGCTGTCACCATCCACGTCGGAGAAGACAGACCGCGAATACAATGTATTTGACAGTTCACCTGACACTGCGTTTCTTGCCATTCCCTTCGACGGCTGGGTCGTTGGTGGTGATTCTGGCATGTGAAAGTCTCAAAGGCAGCGTTCATCTGCTGCAACGTTCACATGCTGTATATTCACCTTCTTCAACCGACAAAACGCACGACACCTCTTCATTCATCTATCCTCGACATCTCATTCCAATGCAAACCATTTCTCCAACAACACCAACCTTGGACTGGTCACGAACAACGCCTCCCTAGATCGCCGGCCAGCAGCACCCGATCCCAAACACTCAAGCCTACGACTCCCGATCACATGCATCCCATCTGAACAGAGACATCCCAGGCACATGCCAGGCTTCCATCGTCTTCCATCCTTACCGCTTCGACGACTCAACTATCTACATTACTTCCTTCATCTCCACTGGACACCTACACTTTCACTGCGACATCTCAGTCGTCTAGCAACGCACTCGGCTACACAGACACTTCAATGGCGGAATACGGCACTCGTGTGGAAGCGGGTTTCCCACCATTACTGCTGAAGGGAGATGACTTGCCCAAGAAGGCACAGAAGGCACTCGACGCACGTGAGCTGTCGAATCGAGCTAAGAAGCTCGTTGACATGATGTCGGAAACCGACAACCCTGGAATGCTGAGGAAGACTGCGGAGGCGATTCTGACGGCCGACCCCAATGCGTGCGTTAACGTGGATGGCGATCATGCCAAGATCCATGTCGCAAACGACGGCAATTACAAGGTATATCTGTGCTTCGCAAGATTTGGCAATGGGAGGAATATGGATCGGGAGAGCGCGATTGGAATTTCGCTCATAAGTGATGAGCTGGATGAAAAGAATGCACCAAAGTCGATCAAGATAGTGGTCGGCATGAAACTTACATGGTTGACCAAGTATCTCGACATTGCGTTCTTCACAGACAACCAAGAGCATAGGAAGCTGGGACTAAATCAGACCACAGTCCTCAAAGCTTGGAAGAGGTTCCTCACCCGTCTATGGGCGTTCATGCTCCCGGATTCGAGAATCCGCATCCGCAGCAATCGCAGTAGCAAGAAGAAGGACAAGCCGACGTCCAACAGGTTCGTGAGACGGGCGTCTGGCAGTGGAGACGAGGACGAGGACAGAGAGGCAAGAGATACCCGAGACGATGACCAAAGCGACGAACAAGACGAGCAAGACGACCCCACCCAACCCCTCTCCCTCATGGACAAATACAACGAGCAGAACAAATTGGACGCCTGGAATCATTTCAACGGGTCCCCCGGGACCATTGACATCTCGGATGAGGAAAGCGATCAAGTCTTCGATGTGCTCGCGGCAGGCTGGATTGCGAAGTTCCATGAGGGGGATACGGGTGAGCACAGAGGTCCTCCCAGAGACGTCTTGGTGAATGCTGCGATCAGGGCAAAGGCCATGAAGTCGACCATCGAAGAAAGTCCGCCCTACCTTAAATGGCACGCCAAATTGAACGACAACGCCAAAGGTAATGTCCGCGTCAAACATTCCGCAGGCATCGACTTCATTCGCGCCTCCACCAAGCGCCTTCGCCAAGGTGACGGGGTAGGTGGCGGATCAGTCAAGAGACACACAAATGAGAACGCTGTGTCATCTGACCGCTACGACGACGACGACGACATAGGCGGCGTGACGGCTGGGTGGAATCAGGAGTCTACAGATGTGGCAGACGACCAAGACGGCAGCATGACGGCTGAGTCGTATCAGGAGTACACGGATGTGGCGGACGACCAAGGCGGCGGCATGGCGGCTGGGTGGAATCAGGAGTACACGGATGTGGCGGACGACCAAGGCGGCGGCATGGCGGCTGGGTGGAATCAGGAGTACCCAGATGTGGTGGACGACACAGATGCGGGAGATGAGGTTGGGGCGGACTACTGGGAGTCTATGGCATAAATTTATCCTACGAGAGACGGGTCGACGGGTCGGGTGAGATTGACATTTGGCAGAGGAAGGTTTACGATTTGTCACAAGTAGGACGTAACCAATCGAGTATGTCTTTCTACAACATCGGTGGATGACCTGCAATCTTCCGCCAAGTCGGAATGAATTGAATTACACATCAGCGTCAACGATTCTATAGTCTATGCAGCCGCCTTCATCCTGCTGCCCAGCCTTTGTCACGATATAGATGTCTCCAACAATATTAGGGCGACCCGGCGGTCAACAGCAGAGTGGTCAATATGAATCGTCCCATTTGACGATGAACGGCATGCATTTGATGATGAACACACACGCTTACATAACCTATCTATTCTTGGCATTCGAAATCAATGGTGCACAGGCTTATTTGACGGTGAACGAGCCTAATTGAAGGCGAACAGGCTCATTTGACGGTGAACAGGAAGTCAGCTGACCATGCAATTGTTGCAGGTAATTAATAAGCAAGGCTTTTATCGCGGCAATGGACGAATTGGCTCGCAGGGAGTCTGTATCAATGCTGTCGATTTGAGTGGAGTCTCTACTGCTATCATTCATCATTGTCTCGTTGCGCCAACGCAGACCACTACAGGGACTGCTGGCTATTGCTCAGCTAGCTGCTGCCGTGTCGGCCCATGCTGCTAAACGAGCTGTTGAATGGGCTTGTGCACCATCAATAAAATTTCATATTGACCACTCTGGTCAACAGCAACGGGTAACCCGTAGCAGGGAGTCTGATACCGACGCTTCGAACATGAGGCTTCTATAATTGGCGCCTCACTCGTTTCCGACCCACGCTGTGTAGGTGATGCGTGCTGGAAGGTACTTGCCATCTGAATGACAACACAGCCGCGTAGCAATGTCTTCTATCAATAAAGGTTGCGGAGAGGCCGGCCAACGACATGGTCGTCTCTCGGCTTGGCTTGCATCTGCCAACAAACGAGAGACTCGTGCCCCAGTACCTGAGGAAGACAGACACTATGGAAGGCATTTGCCCGTGATTGGCGGCACTGCAGAGGGGCTGGTCGCCCAACTGACATGCTTTTGATTCATCTCGCACGACTTAAGACTGCTGGAGGACGTCTTGCAAGGTGACAACGGGCTTGTTGGTGAAGAACTACCGAGTTATATCGAGAACGCCAAAGCAATTCACACCCCATAGTTCTCCTCAACCTTAAACTTCATCCCAACAGCTCAGGTGTCCCTTGAAAATTGCGCGGATCTTGACTCTGGGAGCCACTGTGAATGTTTGGAGCTCGCGAAAAAGAGATCAAATGTAAGCACCGTAGACGTGTGAGGTGTCGGGTGTCGTTGACAAGCCACCTCTAGTGCTCATTGGCCCTGCGTTTCTTTGGCTCTCCTCCTCCATGCCTACCACCACCGCGCTTGCCGTTCACATTGGAGCCCTCCCCCTCAGAGAAAGGAGACTCGCTCTGACGTCCCCCGGGGCCACGCGTACTGGCAGACTTTGAGGTCGGCTTCTTTGCGGAGGAGGCTTTGTTAGCGCGACCCTTGTCAGCAGGCTTGAAGGGACTGACGGCGGCGGTCTCGCGGCGGAAGCTCGGCTTGTGCGAGACGGGACTATCGTTCTGGCTGTCGTTGTCTGAGGTGTCGTGAGCTTGGGCTGGGCGCTGACGACGCTGCGGCTGTTGACCAGAAGGACGCTGCGGCTGTTGACCAGAGAAACGTTGCTGCTGCTGATGATAATCCGAGGAACGAGACTGCTGCTGACCAGAAGGACGCTGCGGCTGTTGACGAGAAGGATACTCCTGCTGCTGCTGCTGCTGATGATCTGAGAGACGAGGCCGCTGCTGCTGACCTGAAGGTCGAGCCTGCGGCTGACCCTGCTGGTGTTGCTGCTGGCTAGAGGAACGAGACTGCTGCCCGGGCGTGTTCACTTTTCTGGGCTGGAGAACGACCCTGCCGCTCGAATCTGTAGTGGCTCCTCCGTGTGCAGGAGCGGTCTGCCTCGGGCGAGTGGAGGTGCCGGGATGGTATTCGAAGCGGCTCGTATTATCATCTAGGAGGGTGTCGTCCGACTGCTGAGGGGCATTCAGGAGAGCCGATTTGTGTCCAAGTTGACCAGCGCCAGAGACGGCAGAGTCGTGTCGTGGGGATTGATGTTGACGGGAGGCGACTGGGCTGCTCGATAGATGATTGCGTGAAGCCTGTAGAGCGTTGAGAGGGCCTGGCTTGATGTCCGAAGGTTGGTGAGTGGTGTGGACGGCTGAGCTGTTGCTCGAGCTGTTCCTGTTGCGCTGATCATCCCTGCCAGAGCACTGGGAGAGCTGAGTGTAAGCGACCTCTGCCGCAGTGAAGAAGCCCTGTAGCTCAACGGAACGACCAGTTCCATCCTTCGGAATCTTGACCTTGTTAAGTTCATCGATCAATGCAGCTACATCGATGATGCACTCCTCGCGATAGGCCTGATCGCTAATAGCAGCATTCCACCTCTCCATAGCATTGACGAGGCCCTTGAGCATAGTCAACGATTTGTGCTAGTAAACATGTTAGCCGCGCCCACTGTCAAGACGTCAAGACGAATGGGCTACTGACCAGGCTTCCATCACTCAGCATCTTGAACGCTTCAGGCAGGCCTTGAAAGAACTGTGGTCCTGGGAGAAAGTGGTCGCCTTTCTTCACTGTCCCGGGGATGCGCGGCTGCCTTGCTGATTGCATGGTTTTAACGGCCACGGTCTTTTCGTATTGCTCGTCCTCGTTCTGGACTGCGTGCTTCAACTCGCCGAGAAGCGCTTCGCGCTCGCTGCGCAACAGTCAGTGTCCAATTGCAATAGAGTAAAGAAAGCTATGACATACTCAAAGCGCATGGTGTATGGATCCGTCATAAGCGGATCTTGAGCATCCGCCATAGTGGGCAAGTGCGATGGTGTTTTGTTTGTGTGGGTGATTGCAGTGGGAGCGGCGGTGGTGTTGCGTGTGTGTGTGTGTAGTCGTATTGGTATGAAGGGCGGTGGCGCAAAGCGGCGACCGAGCGCGGAGATGAAGTTGGTGTTTGTTTAGAGAAGAAGAAGTTCGAAAGGAAGAGAAAGGATATGATGTGGTGGGCGCGGGTTGATCCCTAGCGTCAAACCTTAAAATCTCCACGCGCATTATTTCACGTGAAAAAATCAGACAGCACGCTCGTAAAGCCGCTGTGTTACCTGTCCCGATGTTGCTAATCTCGGGATTGACGGCTATCCTGTCTCCCCGTAGCCCTACCTGCTCACCGAGCAGTCGTTTGCTTTGGCAGGAGTGTTGGAAATTGATCGAACATCGCAAGCCAACGCCTTATGGAACCTTCCAGATACGGAAGCTACGCATATATATAGCCCTCGTTTGCACCGGTAGATAGATAACACAACACAAGCAATCAACACTCGTTTTCTCCAACAAGGAGTACGTGTGTCTTGTGTTGTCCCAAGCTCCATCTTACTAAGTCTGACTAACATCTCGGAACAACATTGAGCTTCTGGTTGGTTCTCCCGTCAACACTTCACCGAGCCTTCGAAGACGGCAGTCTTCACACCTCTGCAACACCTCACGCTTGTCCGCAGTGTTCATCTCCTACAACAAGCCCGACATACATGACCTTTATCTGCGTGGGCCAGCGCGGCCAGATCTTCATCTCTCTGGAAAGATTGCCGAGCCGCCATGACGGGTCATGTTCTTCCTGTCTCGCTCGACCATACACTTCAATACATGACGTAGATGCACGGGTCTCAACATGGGCATTGTTACTCGTACCCTCCACTTCTGCTAATCGCTAAGTAAACGGCACCGTGCTGAAAGTTCAGCTCGCATTGCTCCAAAACGCAAATCGCTGTATGAGCCAAGCCTGAGACATGTCACCCGTCGCCCGCTCAACCTTCCTGTGCCTTCCGGATAACATGTGTGCTGTGATGGCCCAACGCTCAAGGAAGAGCTTGACTTTGACATCTGAGCCGTTCCCGCCTTCATACTCGAGAGCGCCATCAGGTGTCTGCGATGAAAAAGCTCGATCATCTGAACTGCTTACCCAGCAGCATGGTCCAGTCATCGATGTCCTTCTGTCCCCTGCGCTGCGCCATCAGACGCCTGTCCTTCCTCTCCTTGATGTCCTCTGGGGAGACTGGCTTGGAGTATTTGACGTACTCCTCGAAGTTCTTCTCCTGGTAGCCGTATGGATCGAACTTGTGCTTGAGGCCCTGCAGCTTCGCCTGTCGCTGCGCGACCTTGGACTCGAACATGGGTTGCCAGGTCTTTTCATCCTCTGTCTGGACCCGCGGCACCTTCTCGAGACGACTGGCTATGCCGTGAAGGTGCAGCTCGACGGCGTGAAGAAGGACAAGGTTCCCGGCGATATGGCGGTGCTTCACCATCTCATCGGCAGCGTCCCTCATGGCGGTGGTCTGGACCCTCTGTGAAATACATTAGGCTGTGGAGCAATGACAATGTGACAGGATACTCACGAAGTTGCCGTTGGCCAACGAGTCCAAGAGAGGAAACGCAAACGCGTCCAGCTTGGTGAAGGCTTCGTGGTAGAGGGTAGGGCCAGGGGACATGGCTTTGTCGCGGATCTCCTTCTCGTATCCGGCGATCTCCTGAAGACTCTGGTGGATCTTGTCACGTGCCTGCTGCCGCTTCATCAGAAGCTCGGCGATCTCGTGGTCTGGCGTACTGAAATTCGACACTGTTAGTTGCTTGCTGCAGATTGTGGACAAGGCGGGGACTTACTCGTAGTCTGGGTCGACGGGGTCGGCCATGCCTGGATCCATCTTGAATAGAAGGCGGTGAAATTTGATGTGCAGGTGGAGGAAGCAAGTCGAGGTTGAAGACTGTGGATGGTAAGGTGTAGAGTGAAGAATGAACAATCGAGAAAATACCAAAGGAAAGATTGCTATGATCAAACCTTAAATTGTGCTGACAAAGCTACTTTCACATGCAGGTCCATTCGCGAAGGATCGGCAAAGGTGCGAGGTCAACATCTCAGCCGTCAGCCACGGTCGCGTGCATGTCGACGACATGCAAGCCATGGACGGACAGCTACATGTCGACAACATCTCGCCCGTAAGTCACAGCTATCTTACACCTCAACGTCAGAGCCGTCGCATACAACCAGGTACAGTCCAAACATCTCAGCTGTCAATCGCATTCCGGTGCAGGTACAAATGTTACTGCTGATACAAAAGTCTAGGGTATGTGACGACAGAGCCGTCTCAGCAGTCCTTGAAGATCGAATTGTTATGCTACTCCGGTGTAGTGACGATCTTGCGTTGCTCGTCTAGCCGCGGTATGCGTTGATGAAAGTATCCCTCATTTACAATAACGGCTGTACCAAAACGGCTGTACGGAAACGGCTGTACCGAAAACGCTCTGCCGAAGACAAAGACAGCCGTTCTTCAAAGCCTTTTCTCGCAAAAGACAAAGCAAGAGTAGAAAGGCATAGTTTGATCGGGCTTACAGCTGGCCTGTTGGCGCCAGTGTTGCCACATACGCTCATCGAAGACACCCCACCCGTCTAATTCCATCGAAGAGACACCTCAAAACTTCTGATTAGCGTCGAACTCGGTAGCGACCAGTGAAGTCCAGTCGTCGACGTCCTTCTCAGTTACCTCCCGTGCTGCAAGCTTGCCTCCCTTTTCGTTGTAACCCTTGGAGGCGGATGGGTTGCGGAGCTCGTCGTACTCGGGGAAGCCGTCGGTTCTCAGCTTGCCGAACCTGTCCATCTTCTCCTTCAGGATTGCCAATTTCTCCAGCCGCTCGACGACCTTGCGCTTGGAGGCCTCGACTAGAGCCTTGTGCTGCTCGGCGGGATGCTGATCGCCGTAGAATGGGTCCTTCTCGAGAGAACCGGCGATCTCCCGCAATTTCTGTTCCATGACGTGGAAGAGCAGCCCGTCGCGAGAGATGGTACGATTGTGCTTCATAACGCGTACAATGTTGCTCATGGTGGTGATTTCGGAATCCTGATACATTGAGATCAGCATAGGCACGACTTCCCAGACGTCCATACCGTTACTTACGGCATTATCCTTCTCCATCTTCTCCAGGGTACGGAAGCCGAAGGCGTCAATCTCCAGGAAAACTTCGTGTCTGCTCGTGGGACTGCGGTCGGTGGCCCAAGCCTCGACAACTTCTTCCCAGAAAGAGATCTCGCCGTTGAGCTTCGTGCGTTTCTCCTCCAGTTCGGCCAGAAGCTCGATGGCGGTCTCGAGGATCCCAGCCAGCGGCCTGGAAAGCCGTTAGTCAATGGAGATAGTGCAGGTCGCGGAAATTCCACACTTACTCGGTGGTTTGCCCGGCTGAATCGGCGAGAATGTGGGCCATCTTGATGGCGATGGAGTGGGTGGGGTTGGGGAAGTGTTGATCTACGAGAAGATGGAGGAGATGATGAGAAGAAAAGATGAAAGGAAGGTTAAGAAGATGATGAGCGATGTTGAGAAAAGATATAGGAGGTCCAAGAAGGAAAAGTGGGGCCAAACCCCCGTTGTGAGAATACGCCGTTCTTTCACATGTCAGAGCTTGACGACTCACACGCATTGTCAAGGAAGACTCTGATAGCTCTACTGTGAGGCGCTGCATACTGCTAGGCTATAGCCATGCCGTCGCCAAGCGGCGACCCTGCGAGGGGGACACCATAGCCGTCAATCTGCTCGCGGCCCTGATAACTAGGTTGTCGTCAAATTCACACCTCACCAAGCTCTCTCCCCGGCCACACAAGCTACGTCCGCTTCTCTCTGCCCCAGCAACTCAGTCGGATGATCCTTGCCATGGATTCAGTATGAGCTTCTCATTAGACTACGCCTCCCATGCCTCCTTACCCGTGAATCGTGCCGCTCGTTCCTCAATGCTCGCATCCAGTTCTTCTTCGGTGAATGTCGGGTTCTCCATCTCCATGAAGATCTTTTCCAATCGCTTGACTTCCCAGAAGAAGTGCGCCACGACGCTATCCCACCGTGTGAGCTCCGCTTGCAACTTGGTGATGGTCTCATCTCGGTCCCTGTTGGTCGATCAGTAATGAGTAGCCCCTATCCACGTGGAGATAGCTGACCTAGCGGTTATGGTAGGAGGGTTGGTGCGGTGTATCGCGGTGTATCCAAGCGCCAGGAGGGTCATGACGGGAGTTTTTTTTTCGGTGCATGAAGATGTTTGTTGGAAGATTGAGAGAGAATGAGAGATTGGCGATTAAGTAGACCGAACAGATTATCAGAAGCAGCTCCGGCAGCCTCAGCCCTCGTTTTTCAAATTGCACGCAATCGAGACGCCTCACCTGTCTACTGTCTTTCAATATTCATAATAACATGACGGACGTCTCAAGACGGAGCCCCGTGGGAGTGACACCTACGTCTCGAAGAGCAGTGACATGTCAGGTGTGGCTACCAAAAAGACATCCAGCTGTGACAAACCAGCCTTTAGCAATACCCAACAAGGATGATCAACAGCACTGTTGTCGAAAGTCAAATTTGATTTTGATACTATGAAAGTATCATCGCAGGTCGTGATATGGTTGGAGGCTTCTGGTGTCGTAGGAAGCCTCTCGCGTAGTCGGTAACATCTCGTACGATCCAGAACCTCGAGTCGGCTCCTTCCCGCCTATCATGTTGCGTATGAAAACTCTTTGATGTCTCAGTGCTGCGTCTCCTGCGCGAGGACACGCTGCTGGTAGGCCTTCACGAGCTCGATGTCGCGGGTGTCCAGTCGCAGGGAATGCGCAGGCCCATATTGATGGGAGACGAGCTTCCGGATGCACTCTTTCCCCTCGATGTCGATAGCAGCGACTTCGGCCTTGGTATGCGGGCGCGCCATCAGACTAGTGTACGCCAACTTTGCCGCCTGAAGCCTTCCCTCCAAGTTCTCCTTCTCCGCCGCCACCTCGGCCGTCTTCACCTGGATTTTTGCGGTGCAGTCGGCAATAAGTTCACCACGGTCGCTAGTTAATGTGTTAGCAAAGGCAAGACAACACATGTTGGGAAGCCGATGGTTGCATACGCGGTACTCATCTGCACATATTTGGCGGGGAGTTTGACGACTTCGGTGCCCACTTGGAAGATCGGGCTGGGTCTGGGCATGATGATTGTGTTGTGGTGTGATTTTGGGTGATGTTTGTTTGTGGATGTGTGGAGAATAATTGAGAAAGAGTTGAGAAGAAGTTTGAAGTCATGGCGAGAAAACACTAGCGCCAAACCTTAATCCAAGTCACATGGGATGATGTTGACGGCTGAGGATGTTGACGGCTGAGTCGTCATGTGAGCTTAGTCTCAAAGAATACGAGCTACTCGTTGATGGGAGGAGGCGCGTTGAATTGACGGCTGAGGTGTTAATTAGACCTGGACATTGAAAGAAGACAATCTGTTTGTCGCTGCATTTTTTATTTATTTTTGCATATCGAACTCGCCTTTCTTGACGGTTGACCTGTCGGGTCGCGCCATTGTGGAAAAATACAAGCTAATTATCGACGAGCCACGCCGAAAGTTGCACACCAGAAGCGCCAGCCCGTTTGAATGCCATGGAGATCATTGTCTCGAGTAAGTCGTCGCCCTGTACCTCGCCCTCTCCATCCAGACTATGCTCTGCCCTAACCCCATTGATGAATGACACAAGGTCCTCGTTGTCGCTGCAATTCGGTAGCCAGTTAGCTGATTGTCCCCCACCGTTAAGAAGTTCCCAACATACTTGAGACATCGCAAGACTGGACGTAGCCCTAGTTCAAGCCAGATGCGGCGTCGACTTGCTGCTTGGCAAGTTCGTACTCCTGCAGGAACTTCACCGCCTCGATGGTGTTGTGCATCTCCTGCTGTTCCTCCTGAAGCCTCAGGATGTAGCCCTTCAGCTCCTTGTTGGCCTCGACGAAAGCCTTGACCTTGGCATCGAAGGAAGCAAGATCACCCGCAGCGCAAGAGGCCTGCACCATCTCACGACGAGTCACCTCGAAGTACTGCTCCTTCTTCGCGATGAAGTCCACGCCCTCGGCCAGGGTAGCCGCAGCCTGCTCGAAGTTGGTAGTCAACATGTCGATGGCGGCAGCTCGCTCACTGGAATGCGTCAGTAATGGTAAATCGGAATCGGGGGGCGGGACTCACGCAATCGTCATGTGGCTGGGACCATACCGGGTTGGGAAGCCGAAGGCGAATCCTCCCTGGGTTTCAATGAATCGGAGTTGGGTGAATGGCATATTGGCTGATTTGGCTTCTTGTGATGATTTTTGAGGTTCGAAAGAGATTTTTGGTGAAAGAGGATGTTGGTCGAAGAGAATGTTGGTGGAAGAGAATGTGGTGAAAGAGTTGAAGAAAGAGTCGGAAGTTATAGTCCGCGAACACTAGCGCCGAACCTTATTTATTGAAACGAAGGTCAGAGAGGGAGATGTTTCGTGAAATCGAGACGGCTGACCCGTCGACCGTGGTTGATTCCAAGAAAGACATCTTGCTCGTGGCATGAAAGCAAGAACCATGATGTCAACCGACAACGCCAGCCGCCTTTGCGCATGTCACCAGGTCAGAGAGGGAGATGTTTCCATGTTGTGAAATTGAAATTGAGACGGCTGACCCGTCGATCGGGGCTGATTCTAAGAAAGACGGCTTGCCCGTGAATAAACCATGATGTCAACCAACAACGTCAGCCGCCTTTGCGCATGTCATCACCACAATCCGACTGATGCTAACGCTTCGTGAATCGTGTCCTGAGTAACTCGTCGCCCGTAACTCCCCACCTCCCGCGCACACCACAGTCGTTCGTCCTGCAAGGGTCATTAGGTCATGTCAATCAGCACGAACAATGCGACAGCTTACTCCGCGCCCACTTTAGTTGGACAGGCCAGTTCCTTCGAGGAGATACGCGAGTGGCTCCGCGTCAGCGCCGTTCGCCTCCCGATGGATGATCTGGGCTTGAAGGAGCTGAAGCACATCGATTTCCGCGCGCTGGTCCTTGATGAGCTTGTCGATCTTGATGCGCGCAGTCTCACAGGTATCGCGCCATTCTTTCGCTTCGGCGTCAAGAGAGGCGAGCTGAGCACTGGTGTGCACACTTCCCAGCATGATGGTACGCCTAGTGACGTAGAACACGTTCCTCGTGATTCTCTTGTGCTCGAGCTCTTGGGCTTGATCGGTCACTCCGATGTAGCGTTTCTCGAAGACGGCGATGCGGCAGGCACGCTCTCTGCAAGGAATGTCAATGTGTGCAGGCAAAGAAAGAGGCGGTCAAAAACCCACTCGATGGTCATCTCGTTTGGGCCCCATCCGGCAGGGACTGCGATGGCGATGATGTGTTGTTGGTTTGCCATGATTGCTGAGAGGTTTTGTGTGTCTTTGTGTGGTGGATGAATGTTTGTCAAAGAGTCAAGGAGAGAGCCCGAAGTTATAGTTCTCGATCACTAGCGCGGAACCTTAATTTCGGCTTTGACAATCAGAAGAAGGCACGGGGAATTCACAGTTCAATTCTTGACGGCTGACTTGTTAGACTGAGTCTGATTCTAGGAAAAGACAAGCTGCCCGTCGATGCGATTCGTGAACCATGCTCTAAACCAAATTCAACGCCCGCCAGAACTTGGGAATGAATGTTCGTTTCATTGTGACGGGCAGCTCGTGCCGGCGCTCCCTGCTCCTCCAAGATGTGTTCCTACCTGCAATGCTCTCATATCCTTGATTCGTGAATAACATCCCTCGTGCCCACAATATACTCCCAGTAAATGTCAGTGAATGCTCCAAAGTAACATAGCTCCCGTCTGCCTTGCCCGACATGATGCCCTCCATAACAATATCCCAGTATGCATCTTTATTCCTTCCATATGTTCTTTGGTGTGCGTTTGCTGCCGACTGCTCGCTGCCAGAATGCAGACTCTGATGGTGTGGCTGTCTGATGACGAACGCCGCGAGGCGGTGCCGCAAGCACTAGCTTGTCAATTGCACTTGGATCCTATCGCAGGCACAACAAGCTGGTGTTGGAGCATGTCTGGCACGCGGCTGTCTTTGCGTCGGCAACCGACCACCGCCAACCCGTAGTCTTTCCCTTGGTCGCTGCTTGACTCAGACACTTGCTCGTAGCGTATTTTGATCCACGCCAATTGGGGTTCTTCTTCTGCACCTCGTCGAGAATTGCTCGGACCTGGTCAACGGTCGCTGCGGGAAGCTCGGCTTGGGGAACGTTGACGACCTTGCCGTTACTGTCGGTGTATTGACCGATGAGATTGGAGGCAACATCTTCCAGGTCTGCCGGTCGTGGTGAAGCCTTCTGGTAACCCGTGCCTTGCTTCTCCTCTGGTTCGTTCGTCTTAATAACTTTCGGGGTGAGGGGATTCTTGTCGGCCGGCTTCTCACTCGGTGGAATCGCTCCTTGTTGTGAAGTCTTCGGCGGGTAGGAGGAATCGTCGTCGGACGTGGGAAGATCGCCGCCACTGTTGGCAGCGTCGTCATCGAATAGCTCAATGGCGTTCTTGATCAGATCAACCTTTCGTGCAAGCTGCCTGACATCGTTCGACTGGGTATCGGTGTTCTGGCCATGTCAGTAAGGAACCTTGTACAACGGATTGGTGCTTCTTACCTTTCGGGCGACCGTGTCCTTTGTGACTTTTGATGATCGCCTGACGGATGGTGTTGGGAGGGAACTTTGGCTCTGCAGTAAAGGGTGTCAGTAAAGGGTCTGTTGTCCACACGCCGGACGATTTATGCATGCCTGGTTGAAAGAGAGCTGAGAGCTCAGCTTCGGCGGTTGTGAAGAGATGTCGGGTGAGGTGTCTTTTGATCCACGGCGCTTCTGGAGGGTGCTGGTGGGCTGTGTGCTTTGCTCCTGTGATGACCCTCTCGTATGGGTGGCACTGTTGACAGATCTCGACGGCTCAGACGTGGGCTTGGTCGATGAGGCCCCGAGCTGAAGTGGGTGATGGGTTAGTCGTGAACATGAAGTCTCCTCGAGTGTATGCTGCGTCAGACTCACAATCCTCTCTGCTCGTCCACTCTGCTCGGGCGTTGAGAATCCATCTGACTTGGATTTCTTCGGTGTGGGCGTCTCAACCTCCTGATGCGATGCCTCTCGCTTCGTTCGGCTGTCAGGGATGTTGAACTTCTCTCTGATTCCGGGAATTCGATCTCGCAGAAGCTGCAGCTTTTCTCGGATGGACGCCGCCATGGCCGATCGATGGGTAATGGTCTCCGAATGGTGGTGAAGTCGAGAAGATGAAGTCGAACGCCGCCCATGGAAATCAGGCAACCCTGCATATCGCGGTCAGGCAGATATTCTCTGTTTGCCCGTCACACATATCTTCTTCATCCCATCTTTGACTCTCACCATCACCTTTTACCTTTACCTCTACCACCAGATCTCACACCAGCGTCTCTTCATTGCCGACCGCCGCCCTCTTCCAGGATCTTCACCTTTTCTTCCACCACGACCGACCAAACATGCCTACCGCCCCCCCCCGCCGTACCTTCCCGGAGAGGGATGGATCCTATCAAGTGGGCCATACCACGCAAGAAGAAGCGCCGCTCGAAAAAGTCAGCAGCTTCCACCCGGGGAGAGTCTGACAATGGCGATGAGAGTCAGCCTGTGAGCAACCGCAAGAAACACGCGGCGCGACCAGAACTCAGTGATGAAGAAGATGAAGTTGAGGTCGGGAGTGGAGGAGAAGATGAAGTTGAGATCGGCGGTAGTCGAGAAGATGGAGAGGATGGAGAGGAAGAGGAGTCTAGGCCAAGTGACCAAGAGGCAGAAGAGATCGACGACTCACCCGTCGGAGCCATCGGTGATGAAGAGAAAGACCACCTACCCGCCAGCGTGCGCCTTTCCAAGCTGCTTGCCCGACATGAAGCTGCATCGCTCAAGAAGGCCAGTCTTCACAGGCCAGTCATGGGCATGAGGCTGATCGACCGAATGTGGGGACCAGGAGGGCCACGGCGTGACGTTGTCGAAGAGTCGGATGTCGAAAGCGAGTCCGGCAGCGACCATGACAAGTCACATGAGGACGACCTTGCTTCCTCCAACGACGACCACCATCCTTCCTCCGGCAATCAAGACAGCGACAGACTGCAACACTCCCAGCTCTTCCCAACGTCGCAGCTCTTCGATGAGGTCCGACCAAACTTTACCTACCTGGACAGAGCGATTCGTGATGTCGCCCGCGCCAATGCCGGTTTTTCCCTCTCCGATGAAGATGACATCTCAGACGATGGAATAATCCCGGCCTCTGATGATGAAGAGGACACAACCAAGGCTCGCATCGATGATGAAGATAACGATGACGATGATAATGATGGTGGTGAATGCCGCATTCCCGAAACTTCTCCGATTCGTGGCCCGAGTGTTGTTCGAGGTACCGAAGCCAGGATAAGGGATCAAACACCTCTGGGCATGGCTTCCCACAAGACCACGACAGCTGTGTCGGCTCCCGCGTCCAAACCGACAGCCTCTGCTTCGCTGAATGGTGAAGTCCCATCGACCGTGCGACCCGCTTCAGTCAATTCTTATCCAGCCGATTCGCTTCAGAAGAAGGTACCGTCGTCCAAAACTCCAGCTGTAGAGTCTTTGGCTGAGGCGTCGAAGAACAACCTTGTCGTTGCTCAGAAAGCCTCCACAGCGAAGACGACTCAGCTGCAGGCGTGTGTTCTTTCCTTGTTACTCGACGACCAGGCCAAGGCGAATGGTGACAAGCTTGATGTCTCCTCTGCCTATTTGTCGAAGCCTGCTCAATCAAATACCGACAAGCATGCTGTCTCCCCTTCATCCTCGATGACTCTACCGCCAAAGGTCAACAGGTCGGATGTCTCCACTTCCACTCAGAGTCACGATGCGTCTGCCTCCTCGACGACTGTGCCGTCTACCAATCATGCACAGCCCGTTGTAGCAGACAGACCAGTTTTCACGACATCCATAACGACTCTGCCGTCGAACGCCAATGCCACGGCTCGACAAGAAGCCTCGGATGCTTCGGAGGATGATGATTCTGCGCCATCCCCACCTCCTCGACCACGCAAGCCGACCCTGCCGGAGAGCCTTGCACCGCCTCGCCAGTTATCAACCGTTCGTCCTCTTGAACATTCAGAATTGCCGATAAAAGGAATTCGCAGCCGGCCCGTCGTCAACGCTATCCGCGAGGAGAGACAAAAGCTGTTCCAAGTGGAGGGCCTCGACGCGCTAGCCGTCGAAACTGTTCGTAGTGAGGCCGCCGCACTCAATCTGCGAAAGTCCAAAGCCGGAACGGACGACACTGGTACGATTGCGTTTGGGATTCTGGGAAGCACTCATGCGAAGATTATCGAGACCAGTCTCTCGGGTGGATGGGCGCGCCGTCAAAAGGCTGATCCGGAACTGAAGAAAGTCCTGTTCAAGCTGCGTGAGCGTGCCGAACAGATCAAACATCCCCACATCTACCTCAACGAGCTGGCGGACGACAATGGACACTCCCCTACACCAAGTCAGCTGTTCCAAGCCGTCACCACTGCGAGAGCTTACTACGAGGATAAAGATCGCGCCATGGCCAGGCGTATCGACCATGTCAGCACACCTCAGCCGTTAGTGGAGAACCGTGCGAAGCCCGATTTCCGCAAGTACATCTGGAAGAAGGACCAAAAGGGAGAGTGGAAACTCGCCAAAGGCCGGATCGAGGTCGGATTCAAATTCTGCAACAACCTCCTCCAGCGTCTCTTCGACCTTGGTCCGGAGACGGATTGGAATCAGCCGCTCGACATCCCTCTGGTCGAGGTTGGCTACACGAACGAGGTGAAGAGTCGGCTGAAGGATCATCTCAAACACCGCAAGTCCAACCACCTTATGAATCTCTTCGACGCGATCCTCCACATCCACCACCCCGACAAGTTCCAGCTGCATCAATTCGTGCTGTACAACTGCACCGCCATCGAGCATGCTCATCTGGCGGAAGTCATCTTCACCCGACTGAATGAAGCCACGATTGAGAATGGAGGGGGTTTTGCGCACTACGGAGCGGGTGGAAGTTGTGGAAGCAATTGGAAGCCGACGCCAGTGGAGTTTACGACTGCGTGGAAGTGGTCGCTGAGGGAGATGAAGATTGAGGAGAACCTGAAACGTGAGAAGAGGTTCATCGAGAGGAGGGATCGCCAGATTGCGCAGGATCTGAAGTCGTATAAACAACAAATCAAGGCGTGGGAGGCGGAGATGGAGAAATGGTTGGAGAAGAGTGACGTCAGCGATGAGATGCACGAAAAGCTTGTGCTGCGGACTGCGGACATGGAGAAAGCCACGCTGCCTGCTCTGTTGTTGCCTCGTCTGATGGATGCTTCTCTACTAGGCTGTCTCGACGAGTACGTAGCTGTCTTGTTGGGTGAGGTGGATTATAAGGGGAGTAAGGATAAGGATAGCGAGGATAACAGTCAGCTATAAGTAGGCGTTTAATATGCTTATTGTCTTGACAATTCGTTGGCGCAGAGAGAGCCAATTCCCTGCCTCAGGCCCGACTAATTAGTACCCACGTAACTAAACTCATTGGTACCCACGTAACCAAACTCAATTTTGAACGTTACCTTCTGCATCCATCGTGTGACTGCTCCATCGTCTTTATCCAATGCCCTTTTCTTCGACCGTCCGCGCTCAAGTGCATCCACCATCGATCGCCCTTCCATGCCAAATTCAGTATGCCGTGCGTGATGTATGTGTGTGTGTGTGTGCGTAAAAGGTTGTCCAATGGGAAGGTGGTGGAGTCTGCCCTTGCGCGTTTTTAACGTCACGCGGCCTCACGCCTGCCTCTGTATTGCGACCGTGATTACTTCGACAAGATGCGACACGATCTCCTTGCTATTGCAAAGGTTCTGGACTTTCTGTTATTACCCTGGACTTTCTGTCATTACCCTGGACTTTCTGTTATCACGCTGGACTCTCACGCTGGACTCTCTGTTATCACGCGATGCAGTTCGCTGAGTTCGCCTCAGACCCGATGGCATCATGCAAGAGAAGGCTGTTGGAAGAGAAGGCTCCTGCGGCGGAGACTTTGTATCCTATCGCAACCCGACAAATCTACCTATACGCATGGCTTCCCATCGTAGATACAGCGGGCACAACGCTTCACATTCGTCATCTTCGCCATATCCTCCGTATACCGCCGACACATCGCAAAGCCCATCTCCTTGCAGCGAGCGCATCGCGGAGCGATCACCCCATCCTCAGTTTCCTCAATCCGAGCAACGTGGACCAGAGACTTCTTGCGAGCATCCTTTGTACGATCCCATGTCTGGAAGAATGTCCATGTCAGCTTTGTACTCGACCAAATTGGACTCGGCGAAAGAGCCGGAAAGGAGAGGGATTGAACACACCGCCGGCGCAACGGAAAGCCCATAATATACCTGCTTGGTGGTGTTCTGCGGCTGGTATGGAGTGGTGCCTTTATTACGGCTGCCAGCCTTTGGACCACGCTTGCTTAGAGTCGTCGGAGCCGGAGCGATGTCTTCTTCTTCTTCCTCTTCTTCCTCCTCATCTGAGGGCACAACAAATTCGAATGGGTCGGAGGGTGGTGGTGGTAGTGAGCTGCGGCGGCGCAGAGCTGGACGGCGCAGGGCAGAAAGACGACCAGAGGTCGGAGCAGGAGCTCTTGGTGCTAGTGCGGGTGCTGGTGCTGGTGAGGGCGAAGGCAGAGAAGGGCGCCAAGCAGGGACAGCAGCACGCGGTTCTTCTTGGTCGGCGTATGTGGCGACGTCGTCCAGCAACGCGTCCAGGTCGACCTCTTCGAAGGGGAGGGAAGGGCGCGACATCTTGGTGTTGGTGATAGCGGCGAGGGTGAGCTTGTGAGGAAGAAGAGAAGAAGAGGCGGACGCAGATCGATATATGCCACCGCAGCGATTCCATCGTATTGTCGAAAGCGCATGCCATTGTCGAAAGCGCATGGCATTGTCGACGACTAGACGGCATATGGAGCGATCGCCATTGAATCTTCGTATTGTCGAGGAGCACATTGGATCTGGGCTGGGAAATCAATACGATGATACGCCAATTAATTCCGTGATACGCCAATCAATTCCGTGATACGCCAATTTCGCGTATCACGGAATTGATTTCCATCATCACCTGCTGGACCATCAGCGGCTGCATCGATATCACCTGCTAGACCATCAGCGGCTGCATCGATAGGCTGCATCGATATCGCCTGCTGGACCATTACCGGCTGCATCGATATCGCCTGTTGGACCATCAGCGGCTGCATCGATATCGCCTGCTGCGTGTCGGAGATGTCCCACTGCTCATAATCCGAACGGCTGCTGCCAGGGCACAGAGGAGCGGCGAAGGGCCTCGAATCGTCGATTGCCGCCATCAGATCCGACTGCTTATCAGCTTATCACATAGCTGCAACAATTGCATGGTCACCTGACTGCCTCGGACCTCACCGTCGCCGCCGCTGGACAAAAGGGACTCGAACCGACGACTGCTGCAGCCACTAGCGCCCTTTACCGATATCCATCTTCATATACCATTGCTTTTCAACGCGGGCATCCAATCGTTAACTAGCTAGCTACTGGAAGACGGCATGGCTCAATGGTAATGCGTACAAATGAATGCCCGTTCATCGTATCGACATACCTCATTCACCTTGGGACGGGTGAATGGCCATGTTATTGGGACTAGTGTTGGCCTGAATGACCCGGCCTCGCTTCCATGCTTTATATGGGTTTGGTGTTGGCCTGAATGATCCGGCCTCGCCTTCGCTTTTCGCTCAAAACAAGCTCGAACAATAGCTACGCTGCTTTATTGCGGCGGTGGGCAACCTTCGCTTGTTGTGGGTGAATGGGGGAAGCTCTCGGATGCTACCAAACATCTGTTAGCAGGATCCATTCATTCACTTCGCTCTTAACTGAGTTGGATCCACTTTTCCGCTGTCCACTCAGGACTCAACCCGCTGGCTGCGCTCCCCATGAGGAGTTGCTATGGTCGTTTCCGCTGGTCTGGCACCACTTCTCTTCTCTGGCCTATCAATCCGCTCCAGTCCGCTCAATTCAATTCACTTCTGGCTTGGCCATGGGGATCACGGCGTTGTCCGCCCCAACTCCTGTCAGTTGTAACCTTTGCGATACTCGTAGTACTGGACCCCACCCCAGGAAATTGTTGACCAACCGCCCTTAATCCGGTTCGACCGGAAATGTGTGCTGGAACTTGGTAAAAGGGACATGTGCTTGCGCCAACTGTCTCCGGTTACGAGAAAGCAAACCGTTCATTCGGTTTCTGCAACCTGCTCCAAAGGCAGGGGAGTCTTTTGCTCCATCACCAGCCGTCGGACTTCATCGTTTTAGCCTTTATCCTTAAGCAGGTGGACCTTCGAGCAGGTGGACTTCGTCATTTTGCTGAAGGTGGTGGACTCTGCGACCGTGGACAACGAGCATCACAAAGTGCTCTGTCACCAACCCTCGGACTCCACCACTAGCCTGCTCCATTACCAGCCGTCGAACTTCATCGTTTTGGACTTCATCGTTTTGGACTTGGACTTCGAGCAGGTGGACTCTTTGAAAACGACCAAGTCTATTAGCACTGGAAGGACTCCTTTCAAAATGACCAAGTCCACTAGCAGCAGGAGCAATCTTTCCAGCGCCGCTCTTCAGCTTGCTAGACCTCTATCCTTTTCTACTTGTGGGTTGCGGACGGCAGAGACTGAACTTCACAGAGACTGGACGGTGGGACTTAAGATACCACCGAGACGCACAAACAACAGATTCTGCTGCTATCTACTCGCATTTATGACCGCCGAAGCGGCAGCGAGCACACTTCCCAGCACCAAACTCCCTATCGAAACGAGCAGCGCCAGCAGCGCCAACCGCCGTATACACCTTACATGGGGTAGCCCCCCTAACATGCTCCCGCGCAGCACACCGAGCACACTGCTCCGAACGATCTTCGCCAAAGGCGGTCTCTTCCAACCGAGCAACATGCGAGCGCCGGCGCAAGTTCGTATCCGACAGGACCTGGCCGACCGCATTGGCGTGGCTGCTGTAGTATGCACCATTGATCGTTGGCACATACAGCTCAGTAGCTCCACTCCCAACCGGCCGACCAGTCCGTCCTCCTCCTCCTCTTCCTCCTCCTCTTGTTGTTGTTGTTGTTAGCGCTGCGGCCATCGTCGTGGTGGTGGTGGTGGTGGCGCCGGCGGCGGGGAGAGGGCTGGATCAAATCGAATTAGCGACTGTGCAATCGACGAGCTTAAGGGTTGGACTTGCAGAAGGTAGCTCGGTGGTGATGCCGACCAACTCAGCTCGCGCTCTGGCGAGGCGCCGGAGAAAAGAAGAGAGGCCCACCGGCCTCGTTGTCGTCATCGTCGTCGTCGTCGAGCAGCGGCTGAGCCTGCTGCTGCTGTGGTGGAGGCGGAGGCGGAGGTAGTAGCTGCTGCTGCTGTTGTTGTTGCTGCTACTGCGGCAGGGCGGTAATGGTGCGGTCGCGCGGCGCGGAGCGGCCGGAGAAGAAGAGGGTGCTCTTAATACAATGTTAGCTGTTAGCTGGCCAAACTCCGATGTTAAAGAAGCTCCATACCGAAGCATTGCGCTGCCGAAGCGACACGCCAAAGCCCAAGCACGACATAGTGGAGGCGGCGGCGGCTGTAATAATAATGATCAAAGAAAAGAAAAGAAGAAACGGCCAGACAGAAGGAGCGACGTGTGGTAGTGTAGTGGTAGTAGTGCTGCTGCTGTTTATTCTATTGCTAATCGAAGAGAAACTAACATAGCATCAAACGGAAGATATAAGTCGTCTGGACCCTGAACACTTCACTTCCTTGTGTTCAAAAACCTGAAACCTCTTTTACTTAAGGGTTAGTCATACGATGGTGGCCTAAATCGATAAGTAGGAAAA
>AFIY01000041.1:0-25697 GCA_000223825.2 Zymoseptoria passerinii SP63 | reverse complement strand
TACCGAATATAATACGAATACGCAATTAGTACAGGCGTAATTAGCTAATAGTAAGGTGGCCACTCTGGGCCTATGTAAAATAGAGTCAAATAGAGTTTGGCCGTGCGCATTGGCAACTGCGCTAGCATCGGGAGATTTCATGTCGTTTCAAGACGTCCTTCCTATGCGTTTGTTCTTCATATGCCGAACTCCTTCCGAACATTGGAATACGGATGTGGAGCATTCCTGGGTGTACTGTCAAATCTCGACATAAGCAATTGCACGACTGAGTGGCGCAGCGAATCGCTCCCAACCGAGGGCGATTTCAGAGCCGGGTTCAGTTCGACAGATTTGGGAGGAGTGCCAGGCCTGCACGTTGCGTTATATCGCCATGAGGGCTGATACTGGTATCAAAGCAGACACAAGAAGCAAGAGCGTTGTTGTACGACCGCCAGAGTTTCAAGTTTGAAAGAGGACCCAGAAGTTTGTGCATACTTGGGGCACAGCTAAGAACTTCTGACCAGGAACAAGAATGGCAGCATCACCGAGGGCTGACGACATGTCGTCTTACTCGATTGTGTCACACGACACTACATGCTGACCACAAGTGGGCTGTGGTGTCAGCTGTTTGAGGTGCAGAAAGACGTCTGTCACTGTGAGGCGAGCCAAAGGCCACCCCAACCCTAACCCTAAGGCGACATGATTACCATGAAGACATGAGACGCTGCCGAATTCGCGTTATGGTCTCACGCATCTCAGAGACGAGTCGCGTTATGGTCTCACGCATCTCAGAGACGAGCCGAGCTCACAACCATGACAGTCAGAAGTCGCTATTTTCAAACGAGTCGTTTACCAATAGCTTTGGACATTGTCCGGTACGTCTCTCCAGGTCGCTGATCAGCTCTGCACGATCGACATCCGTCCGATTTTGGACCGTACGACGATCAAAGAGCAACAATCAAGCGCTGGAACAACATAACGCTTGCAACGCAATTCGAAAATCGTCATCAATGTGGCCGCTTTGCTCTGGCGAAAGAACGCTGATACTGGTCATGGTATGCTTCAGGGAAGGGTCCCGATTATGTACAAGTCGATTGATCATGAGGATTGATCTCGTTTCTTAGCATCTGCTGCAATGCTTACTGTCGTTATATCTTTACAGACTGGATCCTGCCGTGCCGGAGCTCACTGCTTATACACTCCCAAACGCCATGCGTGTCCCATACGATGCGAACGCTCATTCAAATCACATTATGCTTGTGGCGGACCGCCACGCCGGGCTGTCAACTTCTTTCTATGATGCGGTCGAGTCGACGCTGGACTCATTCTTCAACGAAGCCATCGTTGCACCCGAGGATCGCCTTCGCGACGATTCCGTTGCCATTTCGAATTGCTGCCTGGTGTGTTGGTGCATAATCCTGGAGTATTGGTCAGCCTGATGATTTTATATCCAGTGGATGAGACGGCTCAACACACCTCTGGTACGAATCTCTCGCTTCCTCTGGGTTGGCCAGGTCGAACTGGCGCGCAAAGTGGTCGCGTGCCTCTGTGGGCTCAGTGAAGTCGCGCGAGCCGTATGAAGCAGATTGCGTGGCGGCAGACATGTTGACTGCGATTGTGGTATTGTTGGATCGATGTTGCAGGTAGCAATGTAGTCGGCGAGAGTTCGGAAAATCGAGATTGAGATTGGGAATCAGTTGGGAAGTGAGATTTGCGCTGTTCAGAATTGGAAAAGTGCATGCGACGGACTGCGAGCGATACTAATATGGCAAAGCAGGTGCAACGACCCTGGCCTCCAATAATCATCAAAGGCGGAGGTCCTGCGTCAGAAGCGGGTGAGATCTACACCCATGATGCCCTGGTGTCCAAACAGACCAAGCGAGACCACTAGCGGCGCATGCGCAACCATGTCTTTCGCCGCATACGGAACAAAGGGTTACCAGAGAAACGTGACGCGGGAGAGGACCCCCAGGGTCGCAAAGAAGTGCTGCCCTGGCCACACGATTGGTGCGATCGCCAACCTCACGAAAAGGTCGTGCCCATCGACGCTAGATCCTGCGAACATGAGCTGCATTGATGCGGTTTAGCCCCGATATGACGCAACTCTATTCCACGTTAGGCTGAGACCCTGTGAAGGAATGTGGATGCAGGGTCTCCGCCATCCAACGGGTATTTTGCCTGGTTGTGCAGCGACATGATGCCAAAACGAGAAGGGCGCATATAGGCCAATGCATACGAGAACCGAGACTTCGATAACGAGATCTGTTGCATCAGACCACCGACTCGTGACCAGAGATCCGTCGACAGAGAGTCGCGTGTCCGCGAAGGCATCATGGGGGACTTTTCGCTGAGCCCGGTAATAGTTGAGGTAAGGTTCGGCTAGCGAGGTCTTTCAGCGACTTGGCATTCCACTTTTTGAATCTGCCTCGACGTCAGCGGATGAAGGACCGTTGCAACCACCTCCCCGACGGCGATCTCATAGCGAGCATGATGGAGGAGGTCGTTTGTTGACGTTTCGGACGTTCATTGATGAGCCTGCACCCAGCCTGCTGGCATCCCGGGATGATTGTGCTAGTTCTACGTCCAGGGGGCCTTGTGCGAACTGTACGTCACTCGCCGAAAGCGAGTAGAAACAGTCGTCCACGGCCATGACGCTGTCACTAGGACGGGCCATACAATACAGCGGTACAATCTGCCGTCAAAAGTGTGGGAGCACAAAAGGCCCAGCAGGATTGCGGCTCTCACAAGACCCTGAACTGTAAATGTCATATACTCAGCCTATGACCATGGTCCAGCGTCATCCTTCCTCCGCCGCACACGCTTTGCTTTCGTGACGCGGCTCAAAATCCTATGGCTCCACGGTCATGCCATGCCACCCACCTATTTCCGAGCACGATTCATCATCAGGGGTGGTGGACAAGACGTCGCCGTTCCCAAGCTCCTGGGGAAGTTCGCATCATCCCGGAGTGGAGGTATGCGGGCAGCGGAGCTATTCCTAGAATGTTTGTTGCTCAGCGGCGAATGAGATGTGCCAATGTGATTGCATCATTACTAGACTACACTGCCAGGGACACCAATTGGGAGTCCTTAGCATAGACGACCCCAAGTATTACTGGGCAAGTATGCTATAGCAGTGGTCGGACCACTTGTGCTTGACAGGGCGCGTCATATATTGCCTCCGGTCCATCACCTACTTCACAGCTCCAGTCCGCCAGTCGCACGCTGCGCTCTCCTCTTCCCACCCAGGACAACACCAGATATTGTATGCTCACTCTTTTGTAACCCATGTCCGTCTACATCGTCGATGTCCATCGATCGAGAACAGCTGCGCCAACGAACTGGGATACAAACAAGGATGCAAGAGCGTAGAACGAGACGGTTGGACATGCTTGCACCAGAGCCTGCGTCATCCTGCGCATCCTGTGCGATGTGGACCGAACGAATCCGTGCTGTTCGCCGTGCCGTCGGTGCAGGATTTCCGGCTCGGTTGTGGCCTTCAATGCACGATAGTGTCATTGCGCGTTCATATTCCGTTGGATGTCGAGATTGCGTCTCTCGGCGTAGTTGTTTCACCTTGGTTGCCGTGCGGTACTGTCGTTCGTTGAGGTGTGTGGTGGATGCTTTGGTACAGTGCGCATGCATAATCAATGACCTTTATGCATTGACGGGTGCGGTTCCACTGGTAGGTGTTGCTTTGCTCATCGAGATGTTGTGCCTAGATCGGATCCCAAGAATACTGGCATCCTTGAAGGTGCTGAACTTGCCACCCCGATGCGGCCTATCTAATTCTGCTCATCATGCGGTCAGGGGTTCGGCCAGATGACAAGACGTTTGCTCTGCTCACTCTGATCTTCGTCGGCAACAGCGATATGTCCAAGCGATGACCCCAAGCATCAGGCTCAGGATTTCCGGCCATTGCAATACCCGTATGGGTATCATCGTTCGACCGCATTGTCCTCGCAAGCGGACTGAATCTATGCCAGATGCTGGGCCATCCATTCCTCCAACTGCAAAGAATTGGCCATGAGATCCTTTCCGTCCTCGACAGGCAGGATTTAAGGCATTGAGGTGCAGGTCGTACAGTGCAATTTGGACGAAATCCCAAAGGCAGGTGGACTCACCTTGTCCCAGAATGACCAGGATCCACGACGTCATGAATGAAACGTATCGCAAAGAGTTCGAAGAAGTGAAGTACGGCTGCAGGTACTCGATGCTATGTACTGGCACCACAATTCCGTGAATGCCCTGTCTGCGAGGTACGCTAATGGAATCGCCCCGTCCATGGTCGCATACCACATTCTATCTCTGGTGTCGAGATCAGGCAGCGGTAGGGGCAGCGCTCCCGGCGAAGGAGGGCGAAGCACCCTACCAAGCGATGACCCATCTGGTTGCTCTGGGGCTAATGTGCGCAAGTTCTCCCACCGAATCTCCTCGAAACTTGAGATACTTCAGCACCGGGAGAGCCGGTCGTGCACTCGAAGCAGAAATCGTGTGTCCGGAAGCGTCGCTGTATTCTAGTCCACCCAAAGAAGTGACTCCTTGTCGTTGTCCTTCAACCGTTTGTATGCTCCTCCATTTGCACATCATCTTGTCCGGCTGTTGCCCGCAACGTGAACCCGCCCTCAACATCCTGACCATCGGCCACTTCCGCAACATCTTCCGCAGATGCCTGACCTTCCACACCGGCCTTCTCCACCTCCTTACCCCCCGCTTCCAATAAGTGCTGCACCACATCGTTCTTGTCCGCTCGCTCTGCTTCGAACATCGCCAGGTGTCCCGCCGCGTTCTTGACCCACATATCTGCGCCGACCTCCAGCAGCGTCTTCACGACTGGAAGATGTCCGTTGTATGCCGCCCAATGCAGAGGCGTGTTTCCTTCCTTGTTCCCGTGGTTGATTAACGGAGAAAAGGCGCCTGCGTCAGCGCCTTCCTCAACCCTCAACTGCGCCAGGATTGCGCCGAGGAGGTCCGACAGTCCATTCGCCGAGCAAAAGTGCAAGACTGTGTTGCCGGTCTCTGGGTCAATCGCAGCCTCGAGGACATCCTTCGGTCGGCATTGGTAGTGTTCCGCAAGCTGTTTGATGCTCGCGTCCAATTCTGCCGTCTCATTCGCGCGGGTGAAGTACAAGACGTCGTCGATCTGTTCAAATTCGAGCGATGGGGGCGTGGAAACGTGCATCTTGATTGCAGATGAATATGAAGCAGGTCGAATGCAGAAAATGAAGTTTGAACCTTCGCTTCCGTGGACTTCCATTTTGCTCGCACGTGAAAACCTTGAACCTTGATGATCCCGGCAAGAGATAGCCGAGAAAGTCTAATCGTTCCTGCATGGTGGTACGATGTACGATGCCCCCGGAGTCGGACATTTTAAGTAAATTGTTCGAACCAGAACTCTTCCTTCTCGCCACCACTTGAGCATCGGACCCGGGAAAGCAGAGCCAACGAGACCAGATCGAGTGCATTCTGCAATCTTACCTGGTATACAATGCCCGCTCGTGGCCGTGACCGAGGCATTTCAGCCTCAGCAGTGGACCTGGCCACGGTCAAGGATCCGTCGACTGACCACACACGATGGCGACTCGAAGACGACAACGGCAGGCAGACCTGGCATTACTTGACCTCAGATGAAGACATCAAGAAGTGGCCGCAGACAATAGCTGACAAATATCATCTTGGCCTCGACACGGTTTGTATATCGAGATTACCAGGATTGGACACAAAAATGCTAACATGTAGTTCTACCAGGGTCTGCCAAACTTTCCCAAGGCCAAAACTCCCCTAGGAGCAGCCGAGAATGGTCTCAGATTCTTCTCCAAGCTGCAGCTTCCATCTGGTCAATGGGCATGCGAATATGGCGGGCCCATGTTTCTCCTTCCAGGTTTCGTCATCGCCTGCTATGTAACGAACATGCCGCTGTCTCAGGCCGAGCAAACCGAGATCATCCGATACATATTCAGCATACAAGCCATTGGCGACAAAAATGACGGTGCGGGTGGATGGGGACTGCACGTAGAAGGCGACTCATCCGTGTTTGGTACATCGATGAACTATACGGCTCTGCGACTACTTGGAGTGCCCGAATCAGATCCTCGGATGCGAAAAGCACGACGCTGCCTGTACGGTCTCGGCGGGGCTGTCAACAGCCCGCACTGGGCCAAATGGTGGCTTTCATTGCTGGGTGTCATGCAGTGGGATATTGTCAATCCCGTGCCTCCAGAGTTCTGGTTGTTGCCGGATTGGATACCAATATCCCCTTGGCGCTGGTGGATCCACATGCGTCAGGTCTACCTGCCCATGGGCTACATCTGGTCGAAGCAGTGGACATATTCGAAAGCCGAGTCAGATCCACTGATCAGAGCATTGCGACAAGAACTCTTCACCGCGCCACACGAGGAGATTGCTTGGTCGAGATATCGAAATGCCATCAGTCCGGCTGACAACTACCACCCGAAGACCTGGGTGTTGAATTTGATCAACTGGATTCTGGTCCTGATCTGGATGCCGCTCCTGAGGCCCGATTTCCTGGCCAAAAAGGCGGAGGCATGGGCTTGGAAGCTGATACAGATAGAGGATGCCAATACCGACTATGCATGTTTGGCTCCGGTGAACGCACCGATGAACTTGCTAGCTTGCTTCATCACCGAGGGACCTGACGCCAAGTCTGTGCACGAACACCGACGACGTCTCGCGGACTACCTCTTCATGTCGCAGAGTGGCATGATGGCGAACGGGACGAATGGCGTGCAGAACTGGGACACAGCGTTTCTGATCCAAGCGGTCGTCGAGTCTGGACTGGCGCATAAGGCCGAACATAAGAAGACTCTCACAAAGGCTATGGAGTTCCTTGAAAGTCAGCAGTTCCTGGAGCACGTCCAAGGATACGAGTCTTCGAAACTGTACTCCGACCCACCCACCTCCAAAGTCGGACCAGAATTTGGCTATCGCCATCCTCGTCGCGGCGCATGGGGTTTCAGCAATCGCACACAAGGCTACACCGTCTCGGACTGCACAGCCGAGGCCGTCAAGTCAACAATGATGCTCCAAACCATGCCCGATCCGAAAGACAACACCAAAGAAGCCTACCCCCAAATTCTCTCCGAGCAACGCATCAAATGGGCCATCGACATCCTCCTCACCATGCAGAACAAAAATGGCTCCTGCAGCTCCTACGAACTCCAACGCGGCAGCGAGTACCTGGAATATCTCAACGCAGCGGAAGTCTTCGGGCGCATCATGGTCGAGTACGGATATCCTGAATGCACGACCGCCTGCGTCACGACCCTCCACCTCTTCAAGGAACGCTACCCTTCATACCGTACTGCTGAGATCGACGTCTTCATTCGCCGGGCGGTGAACTGGATTCGGTCTGACCAGCGACCTGACGGATCTTGGTATGGGAGTTGGGCGATTTGCTTCACATACGCTGGCATGTTTGCGCTGGAGAGTCTGCGCACGCAGGGCGAGACGTATCAGAATAGTGAGAGGGTGAGGCGGGCGTGTCAATTCTTTCTGGATCGTGTCAATGCGGACGGAGGTTGGGGTGAGTCGTATAAGAGCTGTGAGACGGGTATGTGGAGTCCGCATCCGGAGGGTTCGCAGGTGGTGCAGACGGCTTGGGTGAGTGTTGCCTATCTATGATGTGTGATTTGTTGGCGACTTGCTGACCGAGGGGTTGCATAGGTCGTCCTCGCGTTACTGGAAGCCGAATTCCCGGAGCGAGAACCGATCGAGCGAGCTGTGCGATTGTTGATGCATCGACAGCAGCCGAACGGCGAGTGGCTGCAAGAGGGAATTGAGGGGGTGTTCAACAAGAGCTGGTGAGCATTGTGCGACCCTACGATTCGGCGAGACTGATACTGACGCAACCGTGAATAGCATGATCTCATACCCGAACTACAAGTTCATCTTCCCAATCAAGGCGTTGGGCATGTTTGGGAGGAAGTATGGAAATGTACAGATGAATGGGACTGCCTGATGAGCGGGGGTGGATTCGAGTCAAAGATACAAGCACAATCACCCATCAGATCATCTATCGCCATCGACAGCAAAATCGAAACGAGCCACCCACCTTCCAAAGCCGCCCGAACCGAATACTCTCGCCCCGAGAACGTTCATGCAATGCACCGGCATGCACGGACAGCTGCATGCGGGCGGGAATCATGATTGCACGAGCGGCCACTCGGCCACGACCGTCGCTTTGATGTTAGATTGCTTACTATTGTGATGCAGAGGTGACGCCGTCTGGTCACTGGCCGATGTGTTGCAAAGCTGTCTACTCGACACGAACGCCCACTCGGTCTGTCGCCTTGCAGGTGGTTGGATTTCCGGCCGCCAGAGGAAACGTGGAGCGGACTGCGGTGAAACGAGTGCGACGTTCGGGAAGAGCACGTGGAACCTTTGACATCCCTGCGTTTTGAATTGTTCGGCGGTCCACGTGCCCGCTGTTACAAAGCGTGACGGCCGCGTGGTTGTGTGAGCGAGGAAGAGTGATGATGGAGAGGACACTGACTTCAGTGAGCGATGCTGCGTGCCTTTTGCTTGAGAAGAGAATCACGATAATACGTGCCTTCTGCTTGGATGATCAGGCCTTGAATCTTGATCCCCGTCTCTGCGACCGCGACAACATCTCGGTTAGACCTCCCGAATCCCAGTCCACCATTCTAGGGTTTTCGGGGAATGGTTGCCGAAGTTTGCGGCGAAATGTGCCTCATTTGATGAGTTCCACTATTGATTGGATGGATGGGGTTTCATGCGCCAAGGCGACAGGGAGTGAAGGGGGACGAGTGGAGTGATGAGGCAAAGGGGATGCGATATCCTTGAACGTGGTGGAGATCGTCTACTCTGGTTCGTCGCGACTTGACAGTGTTTGATGGTGAGCCAATGAAGGGGTGTCGTATATAGAGATTCACCAGGTCCTTCAACAGTGAGCTAGCCAATTGGGCCGTATACGACCGGCGACAAGATGATGTTGAAGTTGTGCTTGGGAACATGCCGTGGGAGGATCTCGAGGTCCCTAGCGGCGGAGACCAAGGCCTTAGCTCTCCCGCTCCCATGCAGCGGGTCGGGCGGGCGATGAAACATCGTCACTCGAAATTGATGAGGACAGCTCGAGGACCGAGAACCGCGCTGCAACACTTTGGAGCTTCACGACAGCAACAACAACAACAACAAAAGCAACACTCTCCTTTGGCTGTGCTGCCACTCTTGTTCCGCCTGCTGGACCACCACGCCGCCTCCGGACTGCTCCTGTCACCGCCGCTGCCACTGCGACTTCACGCTCGCGTCCGTCGTACTATTGTGCGCCGCCCATACTGACGTCCGCAATCCCAGTGATTCTCCTATTGCTAGCGAGCTCCGCTGTCCGAGACACCACCGCAGCTCGTGATCCGCCCACATCCCCGAAGCTCCAGCTTTCGCCTCACAGCTCCCGTCCAACCACCATTCTCCCTCACACACATCGGTGTCCGCCCACCCACTTCGCGTCTTTGACCGTCCTAAGCACAACTGTCCCGCATTCGACCGGCGTTCGGAGTCTGATACGGTACAGGGTTAGGAAATCAGCGCTAGGAGAGCTTTGCCGGAAAGTTGCAAGACAAGACAAGACAAGACAAGAGTCGGCAGGATTGAGGCTATACGTTCCCTCCCACACATCCCTTCATCATGGCCAATCCCGCACAACCGCAGCAGTACGGCGGCGGGAACCCGTATCCCACACCGGCATCGCAAAATGGCGCTCCCTCTGCCCAACAACAGCAGCAGCAGCCCGCCTACCCGACCGACAGGACGGCCTCGTCCGCTCCGGCTCCATATCAGCAGAGTCAACAGCAGCAGCAGCAGCAGGCACCCGCTCCACCGCAATTTGAGAAATACTGCATCATCCACATCGCCACCACGTGTGACGAGCATGGTGTCTACGTGACCAAGGACAGCGCCGAAGTCATCGAGATTGGCTGGGTCGTGGTCGATGCTCAGAACCCCGAGCGGGAGGTATGTCCGGCCATGCGTTTTCACCTTCGTGGCACCACACGCACACAGACACACACACACACACACATCTGCTTGGAACAGTCTTTTGCTAACAAATTCTCCCTTCACGCAGCTGCACCGTCAGTCCGTTCTGGTTAGACCGGTCAACACACCCATCACACCTCTCTGCACCTCGCTCACCACCTTGACCTGGGAGCACGTTAAGAACGCCGGCACCTTTCGCGACGCCATCAACACCTTCGACGCCTACGCTGCGGAGCATCTCGTCCCGAAAGACGCCGGTCCCGGTGCCAATCCGACTTTCGCCTTCGTGACTCTCACCCCTTGGGACTTGCGTGTGCAGCTGCCGCGTGAAGCTCGCGACAAGAACGTCGTCCTTCCTCCATACCTCCAACATCCGGTCCTCTTCGGCCTTCGTGGAGAGTACCAGCTGTTCCAATCTCATCACCCGGAGACCCTCGCCTTCAGCTCCACTAGCTTGTCTTCCATCTGTGCCGGTCTGGAAGTTGAAGAGGTTCGCTCGTCTGGCAAGGTCACCGGCGGTCTCCCATTCCATCTTCAGGCTCTTGCTCCATCATCTCCCCGCCGTGCATTGGAGGAAGCACTTACTCTGACTCGCTGCCTGAACTCACTCGTCACCAAGTCACGACCATCCAACACCAGCCACGGCACTCCCGACGTCCTTCAACGTCCGATTGACGCCCGCAGCGACGTTCGTGCCTTCCTCGGCGAGAGGAGCAAGGTGCTGCACCTGAGCGGACTGCCTCACGACACGACTCAGAGCGAGCTCGAGAGCTGGTTCACCCAATTCGGTGGTCGTCCCATCGCATTCTGGACGCTGCGCACCCCTGAAGGTGGCAAGCCCAGCGGAAGTGGCTTCGTTGTCTTCGGATCCCACGAAGAGGTAAGCTTGTTTTCCTTCCCGTTGAGAATTCTTACATTATCCTTTCACTGGCCTGCGAGGGTGAATGACGGCTTTGGTATCAACGGTTGAGGGTTGTCGCTGGACCGATGCTGGAAAGCGAGACTATGCTCTCACTTCCAACTCCGATACTCCAGCGACAACCCCAACCCCGATACTCCAGCGACAACCACCACGCCATCGCTCTCAATCCCCTCGCCATGATCTGCCCCAATCGCTTCGAAAGCATCGCCGCTCTCCAGCAATTCATTGACACCATTCTGCGCGTCTGCCTTGCCGTTTGCGTTCGCCGAATCATTCATCATCATTGCAATTGCTAACTTCAATGTGAAATTCAGGCGGCCGAGTCCCTCAGCATGAACGGTCGTGCCCTCAACGACCGCGCGATCGAGGTCGCGCCCTCATCGGCGCGCGTCCTCGATCGCGCGGCGCACTCCCAGCCGCCGGGTGGTCCGCCTCTTCTCACTCCCTTTCCGCCATCCAAGAACCGCCCACGTCCGGGTGATTGGACTTGCCCAAGCTGTGGCTTCAGCAACTTCCAGCGTCGCACGGCGTGCTTCCGATGCTCATTCCCGGCGATGGGAGCTTCTGGTCCGGATCCTTACAGCCAGCCTTATGGCGGTATGCAGCCAGCTCCTACGGCGGTGGCAATTACGGCCACCCTGGCATGATGCAAGGCCATATGCATGGCGGAAACCAATATGGCGGCGGAGGAATGCCTGCTATGGGCGGTGGATCCAGCGGTCGCGGTGGCATCGTTCCATTCCGCGCTGGTGACTGGAAGTGCGGCAACGAAGGCTGCGGCTACCACAACTTCGCTAAGAACGTGTCGTGCTTGCGCTGCGGCGCGTCTCGCAGCAACGCGGCCGTCGTCGCCGACAGTGGCATGACCAGCTTCCCTGGCAACAGTTACGGCGGTCCACCACCCAACATGCCAATGCAATCGATGGACTCCAGTTCGTACGGCGGCATGCAGCAACCATCCGGCGGATACGGCAGCAGTGGCATGGGAGGTCCTCCAGGCGGCTTTGGCGGTCAGTCTTTCGGCCCGCCATCAACCTACGCTCCGCTCTTCCTTCCGGCATCGCAGCCCCCAGCCCGTACGGCCCTTACACGCCGATGGGCGGCCAAGGTGGCATGCAGTCTCAGCACGGCGGCTTCGATTCCCGCACCGAGCAGGCATTCAACAACCACGGCAGCCACGGTCCTCAGCAGGGCGGTCCACCCGGCGGCTACTCGAACGGCGGCTACGGCCCCCCTGGCGGCTACGGAGGAGGCAATGATGGCTCTGGAGATCCATTCTCCTTCCTGTCCTCGGGCATGGGCCAGCTCGGCATCAACGACGGAGGCGACAACCGCCGCAACGGTCAAGGCGGCGCCAAGTCTCCTCAGTAGATCGAGAGACATGTACCGATATGGATGGGAGTCCTCGCCGCGGCGGATACGTATGGATGTTGATTCGGAAGAAGGGACGGGCAGTTGTCGTCACATCGATGAGTTCTGCAGAAGAAAAGAAAAGCAAGCAAAATTGAACATATGGGTATTTGGTTGCAACACGTCTGGCAACGCACGCGCGACAGGTACAATCAAGGATGGGGGTTGCGTTAGCGTCGGCGCTGGGGATCCATGCTGACATGGATGGTTCTGGTCTTCAACAAATGGAATGGCACAGGGGATGGCATCTGAGAGGTTGAAGCTTTTAGCGATGGCGTCGGGGTTGTGCATCTGGAGAGGAGTGAACGCGGCCATCAGCATCGCAAGGGGCGAGATTGAACCGCGGAAAGGGATGCAGACCAGTAGAGGTGGCGGTCAAAGCGTGGTTCTTTCCGATTTCTCTCTCGGTGATCTATGTATGCTGAGAGAAACTTTGTCTTTTGTACTACGTCTCTTTGTTCTCTGCTTCACTGTGCTGAGTGGCTGAGTTGAGATGGGGATGACGAATCGATTGTCACTTTGCAGTCCATTGGGATCCAATTAGCATACCTCACGCACTCACTCTTCCTCCAGACGCTTCCTGACCGAACGTGCTCCTTAGGCCATTGAAGTGAGGTCTCGTCACTCACTTCTCTCAACTCGTGAATTTCCAGTTTACACTTCGTTAGCGCGCCAGTCTCGCGCTAGCGCACGTTCGACCCCGCGTCACCCATGTATCCAACGCGCGAATTGTCAAAGCACCTTGCCTGGAAATCTGACCTGTCGCAAATCGATCCCACCACCGCCGCCTGTTGTGACCTGTCAGTTTCTCCACTCTTTCTACGCGCGCGCCACGCGACCAGGAGACGACAAGGATCATGGCATCGATCGCCGAGTCGGAGAATAGTCTGGGCGAGACTCAGGTGGCGCATGTGGAGAAGATGAGGAGAAGATTGATGGAACTTGAGGATGAGAGCTTATTAGCGGTGGTGCACGAGGACGGAGAGGAAGAGCAGAGCAGAGGAACGACAATCCCCGACTCGATGAGTCAGAACGGCACATCGATACCACGACCGCAATCCTCGACCAAAGCCGATCGGCCACGAACAACGACTTCCTCGCCCAAGAAAGCTCTGCCTCGATTCGTATCCTCCGCTTCGGCGCCGCAAGCTGAGATGGAAGCTATGGTTCGAGATGCGACACCCCGCAGCACGCTGAATGGTGTAGCGAAGTCGGCGTCCTTTGGAGGTCCTCCAGCGAGTGCCTTTCCCAATGGCGACACCCAGTCGCAGGACTCGCAGGTCTATCATGCGTATCGCGAGTCGATGCGCCGCGAGTCGGAGTCGGAAGTCACGCCTGTACGGAAAGGAAGGTCTGCATCACCGAATACGTTGAACACGAACGCGGCTGGCGAGGAGGATGGAATGCTTGAGCGCACGCCGCGCACGTTGATGCAGCAAGAGTCGGGATACGTGGATTTGGAAGGTTTCTTACAAAGACGGGATGTCTCGCCGGTGAATTCGACGCAAGGCTTTGAAGAGTTGTTGGACGAGGATCAGAGTCCGGAGACACAAATGCATGCGCCGCCTGCGAGGAACTCGTCGAATGGAGGCGTGCCGCAGACGCCAGGCGAGCTGCCCGGACAACAACAGGGAGAAGCCATGACTTCGATCACGACGGGTCCCAAATACTCGCAGCTGTTCCCCAAAGCAGACGTCATGGGTCAATCGCAGGCTTTCCACCAGACTCAAGAGGCGTCTTCGCCGTTTCCGAGCGGTCCACCCTCCGATCCAGCCATGACCAGGCCATCGCCGAATCACGTCGCTTCTTCTCCGATGACGGGGTTTTCGTCGCCGGTGCAGGCGAGAACGATGACGAAGAGGCCTGCGGCTTCGATGAGCGAGCCGAGGGGAGAGTATACCAGTATGCGGGAGTCGCAGGAGCGGAGAGCGGCGCGACTGAGAGCGGAGCAAGAGAAGCTGGATGCGGAGGAGAGTGATAGTGACGATGATACCCAGGCGCGGAAATACCGCGATCGAATGACGAGACGCGCGTTGAGCGAGCAGGCTATGCGCGCCACGGCGAATGTGAGGGTTATGAGGCCGGTGTATGGGCAGAGTGCTTCCTGGTCTGCGAGGAAAATTGGAGGTCAGCCGATTGATCTTGTGACGCCGGGTACTGTTGGGAAGGTCAGGTGGGAGACTGCTCTGATTGAGGATGAGGAAGACGATGGCGAGACGCAGGTTGAGTTGCCTGGGGGTGGTGAGGACGGGGATGAAGAGATGGCAGACGAAGATGCTGCGAATGATGATGACGAATACGATGAGCTCCAGCAGACCGTTCTGAGAAGTCAGAGCAACTTCCAAGATGAAGAGGACGACCAGGATGGAAGTGTTGTGGAAGATGTTGAAGACCGCCCGAAAGCTGACGACGACGACTTGGAAGACACACAGCGTCCTGAAGACGATGAAGGCGACCAGAACGATCGACATGGTCCGGACGGTCCGACGGCGACTCAGCGATCCACGATCGCCGATTCTCAGCCTACAGGGCAGGAACCGCCTCGTTCAGCACTGCAGCAATCGACTCGTCATTCCTCAATGGCGTCCTTTGTGCCAGGGTCTCAGTATACCGGCAAGACGAGCGAGGAGCAGGCATTTCTCAAGTCGTCCAGGCCAAGTCAGACGAGAGTTCCTGCATCACCTCTCATCACCGAGGAGAGCGAAGAGAAGCTTCCGAGCAGCCCTCCTCTGGCAGCTGGGGTTGACAGCAACGTCAGCGCGGGAGATGACTCTGCTGAGGCATCCCTCGCACGGCAGGATCTTCTCAACAAGTTCCAGCACGGACAACCTCCCGCGACGGCAGATTCAAACAATGCAACACCCCAGCAGGAAATTCTCGAAAGCGACCTGCCCGAACAGCAAACATCCTCCCACGCAAACAAGGACGACTCACGCACTACCTCAAACGAAGACGAAGAGTCTCAAAATCGCCTTCTCTACTCCACTGCTCGCACCCACGTCTCCGCGTCTGCATCTGCTGTATCTCCTGCCAAACCCTCCCAACCGCCATCTCTGCTACACCAAACTTCATCCTACTCCCCGCTCAAAGTCTTTCGTCATGCACACCCTGCAAGTCAGCAAACACGGCATCTCTCCCAACAAAGCACAATGTCGCCTAGACAAGCTGTTGGTGTGCGGAGGTTTGGAGACATGACGAGGGACGGGAGTGTCATGCGGAGTTTCGAGGAGGACGAGATGGATCTTGAAGGGATCATGGAGAATGTCATGACGACCGAGGACAGGACATTCTTGAAGGTCATGTCTAGTCCGAAGAAAGGACGCGGTGCGCAGAGCAAGGCTGTGGCCAACGGTGACGTTCAGATGAAGGACGCCGGACCATCGTCCAAGTCGGATCCGCCACAGCAATCAGCTGCGGCGTCTGAGATGCAGGACATGACAATCCCAGAGTCGGAACACGGACTTGCCGTGCCACCTCCGCCGGCACCGGTTCGCGAAAAAGAAGTGTTGAGAGACAGTCCTAGCAAGGCCAACAAGCTCCCCACACCGCCTTCAGCGGATGAATTGGACAAGGAGAGGAGCCTGACACCCGAGAGCGCTCTGCGGCGAGAACGTGATGGATCCAGACATGTCTCGCAACTCATCGATCGGCGTGGCGCGGCGAAGGACAAGAAGTCGAGGCCGAAGCCGACGGTCTATGGGAGGAAGGGTGGGCGTCTCGACAAGAATTCTGCTAGGAGAGGGAGGAAGTCGAAGAAGGTTGTTAGTGATGATGAGGAGGCAGAAGGGCCGGATGGTGTTGATGAGTCGATGGCGGAACAGAAGGATGATGAGGTTGTCGATGAAGTCAATCGGACTGACAATACGCCACCGGCTGCTGATCGAGTGCATGATGCTGAAGGCATTCAACGCGCTGAGCAGGCTGAGGAGGAGGCCGAGAAAGACCAAGCGGAGCACGATGAGTCGGCGAAAGAGCAAGACGATCAAGCTACTGCCGCTGATAAGCTCGACGGCAATTCAGCGGCTCCTGATCGCGTCTGGGCGCTCTTCAAGGGCGCCTACAACCACTTCTACCCGGCTACGTGGCTTGGTAGCTCCCTCGATGGACAGACTTACAAGGTCCGCTTCGACGACACAACTGTTACTGATATAGAAACTCAGCATGTCCGTCGTCTGGAGCTGCAGGTCGGGGATTTGCTCCGTGTGGACAACACCGGCATGCGCAAGTTGACATACAAGGTCGTTGGGCACGGCGAGGTGGCTGCAACGAAAGAAGTGCGTGCGCTCGGAACGGACGATCAAGGCCACGCTGCCGTCAGAGTCATTGCCAAATCCAGCCGGGCCAGCACAGCGGTTGATGATGTCGACGACGCCGCAGCTCAGACTCAAGACGTGCCCATCAACCAACTCTACCTCACGCACTCGATGTGGAAAGCCTACAAAGACCGCCACTTCACTCCTCCCAACACCATCGCACTGCCCGGAACCACAGCGCTCGGCCGATCTCGTCTCTCCACCCCATCTTCAGGCATCCACACTCCCGCCACCGAAGGCGCATCTCCAACCCGCTCCCTTCGCGGAGCCAATCTCACATCCACCAAGCGCAGCAAACTCAGTCATTCCCATCTGCCGTCAACTCCTCTCGCCGGCTCCTCGGAAGCGCTGGGATCTCCGACTCTCATCTTCGCGAACATGGCTTTCGCCATCACCTACCTCTCATCCGATGACGATAAGTCCACCGTCATGGACGCTATCCTCCGGCACGGCGGCACGGTTCTCGAGGATGGATTCGCTGAGTTGTTCGACATTCCTGACCTCACCTCCGACTCGACCTCGACCTCCACCGACCAGGCGCAGACTCTGAGACTCAAGTCCCAATTCTCCGACCTCGACTTCGTCGCCCTCATCACAGACCGCCATTCCCGCAGAACAAAATACATGCAAGCCCTCGCTCTCGGTCTACCCACCCTTTCCGGACGGTGGGTTCTCGACTCCCTTGACCTAAGCCGGAATGCATCTCTCGAAAAGTCCGCGACGGCGGCGAAGGTCCTGCCGTGGGAGAGGTACTCCCTTCCCGCCGGTGAAAGCAGCTATCTCTCCGGCGCGATCCGCAGCCGTACGATGATTGCTACCGCTGATCAGACTTTGCAAAGCATGATTGAGGCGAGGCCGAGATTGTTGAGGGATGAAGGCGTCCTCATCGTGGCTCCTCCACCTCCAGCTGCAGGATCGAAGGGTGGAGGGAAGAAGGAGAAGGAAAACGGAGCGGCGTGGGAGAGGACAAAGACTTTTGTCTTCTTGACGCTGGCGATTGGAGCGGGGAGGGTGAGGCGTGTTTCCAATCTCGATGAAGCCGCGAAATTGATTGTGACGAGTCGGACGGAGGGGCGGGAGAAGTGGGGATGGGTGTACGTGAGTGGGGACGTGGAAAAGAGTTATGACGCCCTTGTTGGTGGTACGTCTAGTGAAGGGCGTGGTCGTGCGGCGGCGGCGGCAGGCAAGAAGAGGAAGCGAGGTGTTGAAGACGTGCGGGGCGATGCTGCGACGAAGGAGAGGAAGATGATTACAGATGGCTCTTCGGGCAAAGTGCTCGGCGTGGATGACGGGAGGTGGAGAGTCGTTGGGGACGAGTTTGTTATTCAGAGTCTGATTCTGGGAGGGTTGGTGGATTGATGGGATCGTGCTCATCTAGGAAGGAGAAAGAGTTCGATTGAGAGGGCGATGTGTCTAGCAATGGACGGAAGGGAGACTGCGGAGACTGCGAGGACGAGGAGTGAGGTCCGATGTGTGGAAGAGATTTGTACAAAGATACCCCCTTTTGAACGATCGATGTGCAATATGCGGTACAGCCACGATGCATTGAACGGCAGTATGGAAGAGATGAAAAGCCGCTTTCCGTGAAAATATGTTGTCTTCGTTCTTCTTCGAGTGCTTTCTTCGCGGCCTGGTCCGTCGACGTCCGCGACATGGTTGATCATGCAAGGACTGTACCGCTATAACGAGGTTTTACCTTGCACAGGTCTCAGGGGACTTGGACCTCCGCAGTCCTACCGTATCAGCTATCCCAGCGACGAGGACGACTTCGGTGTTCTGGACTTGCCAGACATGCCAGTATTCTACCGCTGCCGTCAAAAGTCCGACGGCAATACTCATGGGAGGCAAATAGCCGCACCGGATCCCAGGTCTTGCCTATTCATAGCCACACCAACTGAGGGTTTGAAGTAGAAAAACAGTGAGGCGATGAATGACACCTGGCAACCCCCGGATGGCACCGGTATGGTCCGCAGGGATCATCTTTCCACGACCTCGCACGCCCCTTGACGTTGATGAAGCATATAATCTCGCACCTCTTCGACTCTTCTTCCTGCTTCTTCTCTTCCCAGACATCCAACCAAATTTTTCACTTCCACAACAAAATTTCCCAAAACCCCCCCTCAAAACACGAAACAATGCGTCCCTCAACCGCCCTCCTCTTCATCGCCACAACCCTAACCGCCTCCGTGGCCGCCACCACAGGAGTGCTAATCGCCTGCACCGAGAGCGTCGATGCCGCGAAAATAGCCTGCGACGGCGTGGGCGGCACCATCTCGGTAAGCACATATATCTTGTCGTTGCGACGCAAAGAAAGACCCTCGCTGACGTTTTTCACTTTTTTTTCTTGCGCAGAACACTGACACGACGCAACGGACGTGTTGCATGGCGAAGGATAAACGTGATGCTTTTGTGAATTCTTGCTATACGTGGGTCTACGCGCAGGGTGGGCTTGACTGTACTTTGCCTTGAGTGTTTGTCTTGATGATGAGGGGAGTGGAGGGAGGGTAGAGGGATAAGGATGGAGGAGAGGTGGAGAGGGAGATAGGAGGGAACGGTGGAAAGGATGGTGGCAGCAGGAAGGATGTTGCCTCTGTGAGAGCGATGGGATGCTGGGTGATTCAAATCGTTACTCACTCACTCACTCATTCACTGACCGTCCTACTGGACGTCATGCCAATCCCACATGCTCAAAACACTTTACCCGATGGGATGTCCTCGAATCACTCCAATCCTCCTCCTCCTCACATCCCCTCCCACCAGAACAAACGTCCTCCCGCATCACCACGTCCCTGTTCCCAGCCATCTCCAACGCCGGCGACAACGAAAGTCGGAGAATGTCCCTAGAATCGCAGCGAACGGGCGGGGCCTGCCAATCCTCCCATCCCCAACGCCGGCATATCCGAGCGGAGATGAGGACAGACACCTCGTCGCGGTAAACCGACCCGAAAAGAAAAAAACCTCAAAGTAAAACTCCCCTTTCCCCTTTTTTTCGCTCCGTCCGTCCGTCTGCTGCTTGCGAGTCCTCGAACACAACAGTCGACGACGAGCCACCACACGATTCCAAGACGAGACAATTCCGTTCCGGTTTTTCGCGACTCGCGTGGTCGGGAAACAACTCCTCGAGAACGACTTCTCGTCCCAGTAGGACTTGGGGATCTCACCTCTGGATTTGAGGACCCATCTCCTTTGCAACCCTTTCTGCTCCGGGACCGGTATTCCAGTGTTATCGGGTCTTTCTAAACAACGGGAAGCTGGACACGACATCCCGCGCCTGCACATCGAGTACGAGCCTTGGAAAGGACGCGCATGAGAAGGGGAGGGAGGTAGGTTGAGAAGATGCCAACAGGACCCGGCTCACAAGCAAGGCGCCATAAGGAACCGTAAGCATATCGTCTGCTTCGATCCATCAATCTCTCTTGTATGAAACAAAATCATTCTCTCCAAACCATATCCCTAAAAGAAAAAAGGTTTACCTCTTTTTTCCTCGCCTCGCCCTCCTCGAATCCCATCTCCTCCCACCATCCGCCTTCCAGCCTTTCCGAGTCGAATGGTCCGTCTCGGGAAATTATCCCAGTCCGTCCGTTCGCGAGGAGAAGGAAGGGGTCTATTATCATCATGCAGTAGCAGCCGAGTTGGTTCCTGCGCGAGTAGTGACGTTATCAGAAATTGGAAATTCGAATGTTGGCGAGTGACGGGGTAGAGGGAAGATATTCATTGCGCTTCTTGAGATGTGGGGGGATGGATAGGTGGATAGATGGCCGGTCAGAGACCGTCATTGAAAAGAGAGAGAGAGAGAGAGAGGAGAGAGGGAGGGAGGGAGGGAGGAAAAGAGAAGAGAGAGCAACAGAGAAGAGAGAAAGCAGTGACACGCACACAAGAGAAAAGAAAACAAGTTTGAGCCGTGAGCAGTAAGTCAGAAAAAAGGAGAGGCGAGGACTTTCGTTGATCCTTTGCCACGTGAGTTTCATTTCATGATCTGGTTGCACCACTCTCGAGATGAACGATACCTAGTTCTAATCTCCCCAGAGAGCAGCGGTCGGTCGTCGTTGGTATTCACATTTCCCACTCCATCCCGACCACAAGTGACGACCACTCACTCCACTCCACTTCATCCCACCCCCATCTAATGATCCTCCTCAATGTTAATGACCGTCTGCGGCCACTTCCTCGGATTAACCCTCCTCTCGAACAAAATATCAATCTCGCGATACGACCGTCCCTTGAACTCGGGCAGGAAAAAGTACGCGACGACGAAACACGCGAACCCCGTTCCACCCCAGACGTACCCGCATTTCCCGCCGAGATTCGCGCCGTCCGGGTTGAGCATCCACGACGCGAGGAAGATGCAGGGGATGTTGACGAGGTAATAGGCGCCGCGACCGATGCCCGTGGTGAGGGGACGGAGACGGATGGAGGAGGTTTCGCCGATGATGGCGTAGGAGACCGGGGCGGGGCCGAGGGTGAAGAGGACGGAGACGGCGAGGCCGAGGGAGGCCTGGGCGAGGGAGGCGGCGGTGCGGGCGGATTCCGAGGAGGTGGGGACCGAGGCGGCGACGCCGAGCATGATGAGGAGGAAGGTGTTGAAGGCGGAACCCCAGACGTAGATGGGTCGACGACCGATGTAGGTCGTGAGGATCCAGGAGAGCATGACGAAGATCATCTGCAGGGCGGAGGTGATGAGGCCGAGGGCGAAGGCGAGGTTCACGTTGATGCCGGCTTGACGGAAGAAGTAGACGGCTTGGTTGGCGATGAGGTTGCCCGTGAGGTTCTGGGCGGCGTAGACGCCGCAGACGATGAGGGTGCGGTAGAGGTTGACGCCCCTGAAGAGTTCGAGGAGGTTGGGTTCGGAGTTGTTGGCTTCGAGTTCGATGGTGCGGCGCATCATGGCGACGTTTTCGTGGTTGGTCTTGGGGTCCTTTTTCCCGAGACGACCGACGGCTTTGGCGGCCGCTTCGAACTTGCCCTTGCGGGTGAGCCACCAGGGGGATTCGGGCGCGAGGAAGATGAGGATGGCGAGCGGGGTGGGGAACATCCATTGGAGGGCGATGGGCACGCGGTAGGCGGTCTGGGAGTCGAGACCGTTGTAGTTGTACGTCACGCCCTGCACGATGATGGCGCCAATGGCCCAGAACATCTGCAGCATTTGCGTGGCCGGGGCGCGGAGGGCGATGGGCACAATCTCGGAGCAGTAGGCGGGAGAGTTGGCGATGAAGACGCCCCAGGGGATGCCCTCGAGGATCTGCGCCGCCAGCATGACCTTGAGGGAGTTGGCAAAGTAGAAGACGAAGATGAAGGCGTTGAGCAGCATCAGGTTGGAGATGAAGGCCCAGCGGTATCCGATGCGAGAGGTGATGGGCCCGGCAATGACCACACCGATGATGGCGCCGACGGGACCACCCATCTGGAGGGCGGATTGCCAGGCGGTTTCGATGACATAGATGTCTTCCAGGGCGTTGTATTTTCCGTAGCGGTTGGCAAAGGCGGGGAGGGCGATGAAGTTGCCCATGAGGAAGACGCAGTAGGCTTCCATGATCTGATTGAAAGGGAACGAGTGAGGATTAGTCGTCAGGTGCTCGGTTGAGATGTCTCATCCGGGGATCAACAACACTCACAATGGTGCAGGAGAAGACGAACGCCCACAGCGCTGCCATGGGATAGGCCTTTACGGCAGCGAGCACGCCCATGCGCAGCTCGACGTTTTCGGCGTCGATGGCATCGCTCTTGAAGTCATTGCGGCGGCTCTTCTCGTCGGAATCGTAGGCGTTTTCCACTTGGATCTGGTGGGCCTTGCTCTCGAGGTCGTCGGGTAGACCGCCCGTGTTGGCTGGGTAGGCCATGTTGGGGGTGAGTGAGGTGTTGTTTGTTCTTGGTATTGAGTGAGATGAGGTGAGGTGAGGAAGAAGAAGAACCAACCAAGAAGAACCAACCAAGAAGAAGAAGAAGAAGAAGAAAAGATGTTTGGTCGTGCAACAAGATGGGGTGGAAGCAGGCATGTGCCTGGTCTTTCTTATAGATTGATCACATGGACGGACAAGACACACGCGAAGGATGCATCATGCATGCATGCACTTGTTACTTCTCACCTTTGGCTGTTTGTCTGGTTCCGCCGTCTCTTCTCTTCTCTTCTCTCCACTCCACTCCACTCCATTCCACACCATTTAGCCAGTCCAACTGCTGTGAAACCGCGGTTCAATCTCTCATTCGCTGGCACGGCACGTGGACATCCGACATTCACCTCGGGCTTCACTCAATACATCCAATCACACATGTCAGGAAATCACGGAAAGTGGAGGAACCGCTTCAATTCCTTCCCCCGGATTATTCGTACCTTATGACCCCAGTTCGAAGAAGCCAAACCCCACCACACCATTGCGCCTACCCCACATGATCTAGCTCCTCCTTCTCCATGTGGCTTGATCAGATTCAGGCTCATTCAGCCGCCGCTCCGGCAAAATTCGAGCCGGGAAGAAGAGAGTGTACTTACTTGCACCAACCTCACCGTGACCTTGACAAGTTGACATGTGGGCCTAATAAAACCGACCGGCCTAATCACTCCTCGGCCGTCCACTGAGAAGCTGTTTCCTTCCTCTCGTTCAAGCCCAGATGTCTTGTTCGCGGTTAAGCTTTCCCGAAGGCATGGCTGGACACTGCACACTGTGACATGGTATGCAGATTCTGGGGAATTATCCGTGCTGGTGGGCCTCACGCAGGACAAAAACGTGCATGGAACATCTCGGTAGGATAGCGGGCGGTGTGACGATCATCCAGACCCGGTCGAGTTGATGATCGTTGTTGCCATGTGCGGAGATCTAAGGTAGTCTAGCTCCGGTCTGACAATTGCCCACGTCGTTTCATGCATTGTAGTAGACTCGTCGAACTACCATCTCTTCCCCCTGCCTCTTTTACTCGGAGTCCAGCTCCATCCACTTTCCCTCACGCCTCCTCTCCCCCTCGCCCTCCCAGCATCCCAGCCATCTCAAGACAACACCCCCCAAGTCCGCGATTCCATCTTCCACCTCCATTCACAAAACAACCAACGTCCCATCCCTCCGAAAGACCCCCTCCACCCCTCCCAACTCCACCCTCCCACTCCCCACCACACTCCTCCCCGCAACCACAATCCTCCCCCTCGGTTCCTCTTTCGCAACCCCCTCATCCCCCCCATCCCCACTCACCACCTTGACCTCCACACAACTCAACGGCACGCCCACGTGTGCCAGTCCGACGCCGTCGTCCGCGCGATAGTCAAACACATTCGTCTGCGTCACCGCCCCGGCCACCTCCGCCGCGGCCAGAGCGTGCACGATGGCGTGCACGATGCGGGCGCGGGTGAAGATGCGCAGATCGGAGAGCATGTTGGAGGTGAGGATCGGTTCGCCGGCTCCGAGGCGGGGGGGGCTCCGAGGCGGGTGGCGGTGAAGATCAGACGGAGTTTGCCGGGTTGGATGGTGGTGGATGAGGGAGCGAGGAATTTGAAGAGGAGGTTGTCGGTGGGCATGCGGCCGGCGGAGACGGTCTGCGATTGGGAGTATTTGCCGAATTTCTGCAGGCTGGATGTGATGCCTGCGGTTTCTTTTGCGTGTAGAGCTGCCAGTGTCGCCGGACTCGCTATGATGACTGTCGGTGCGATACCGCGGGTTGCGAGGGCGAGGTCTACGCCTGGGGCTGCGACGGATGTCAAGGCGAGGCTGGCGTGCGTGTATAACGCTGCGAGGGTGTGGGTGAAGGTGTAGGTTTCGTTGAGAGGGGAGGCTGGGAGGAGGAGGTCGGCGGAGGAGAGACGTTGGCGCGTGGGGAGGGCGGTGAGGAGGGAGGCGATTGCTGCGACGAGGTTGGATTGGGTGAAGGTTGTGATTGAGGGTGGGAGGGATGTGTCTGTGGGTTGAGAGACGACGACGAGGTCGGGAGGGATGTCGCCTGTCGTGTTGGCTGGGAGCTCTGCTGAGGTAGAGGACTTTTGCTTTTCCACGAGATCGTGCCAGACGTTGACGGTTAGGTGAGAGGATGCGGATTGTGATGTGCCGGTCCAGTCCATATGCTTGCTCGTCTTCTCCACCACCCATGTGAGCTGCTTCAGGTTCTTGCATTGTTGCGCCAGGTCGTCGAGAGGGAGGGTTCCAGCTGCGGCGACCAAGCCATCCACCCCCGTCGTGTTGAGCAATTCGTAGACCTTTTCATGCGGGAGGTTGAACGGCAATAGCACAGGCGTGATGCCGTAGAACGTGCAGGCTATCCATATGTTAGCCTCGAACACCTCCAGCATTCTTTACACCACTCACCAAAAACCGCCTCCAAAAACTCCACACTATTCGGCAAATATACCGCCACCTTCCCACACCCTCTCTCCTCCCAGCTCTTCCCCAACACCCCAATCTCTCCACTCATCTCCTTCAAATCATGCTCCACAACCTCGCTCTTTCCAAACACACTCATAACCACTCCCTTCGGCACGCTCTTCCCTCTTCCCATCCACTTCCTCCCCACCTCTACACACCTCCCTCCACACATCTCTCAAGTCCCCATCCTTCCCACTCGCCCAACGCGGAGCTCCCGGCTCCTTGACATTCAAACCCGAACGGAGAGGGTATCCGGGCGGGGACTCGGGACTGCGGTAGACGGCGCTTTCATTGCGGGAGCGGACGGGCGAGGCGACGGATTGCCGGGCGAGGAGGAGGGGGTGTGTGTCCGGTTCGGAGGGGAAGAGGATGGGGGTGAGGAGGAGGAGGGCGAGGATGAGGGCGAGGAGGGTGGTGGAGAGGGACCAGTCGGCGAGGAGGGTGGTGAGTTTTGCGTCGAGGGCGGCGAGGGTGGAGGACATGGTGGGTGGCATAGTATACACGGTGGCTATGAGTGGTGAGTGAGGTGTTTGATCATTGAAGGAATTGTGGAAGGCAAGGAAATGGAGTGAGATCGGATTGGAGCTGATGTGATGGCGCCCTAAACGTCAGTTGATATTAACTCTATTACGCTATATAATATACGCGATAACTCCTTACTACTACTAGCTATTAGGCTCTACATTAATACGAATTACGTCTGTCGCGCCTATAAGGACAACTCGA
>AFIY01000043.1:0-121012 GCA_000223825.2 Zymoseptoria passerinii SP63 | reverse complement strand
CACTACGACTAGATATCTAAGGATAGTGTACTTAATAACTATAGCTTTATACGCGACGGGCGTAACATAAATTTCAGCCGCGGGGCGGGGAAACCTCGGCTTACTTACTTTCCGAGCAATTACTCTCGTACCTTATATAATGTATTATATTCTACACCGAGCTCGTTACTAAGGTTAAGTCGTCCTATCGAGCGCGGCGTTGCTTCTTACCTTATATATACTTGCTAGTAGCTATCTTCTTCTTAAAACCGCTTAGTCCTTAGCTATAGCCGTAAGTTGCTTAACTAAATAAGCTCTACTAGTAGGCTTAAGGTTTTGGTCGGTATACTCGTTTATCTTAATCCTCCGCTACTATTCGTTTATTAAATATAGCTCTATAGTAGGCGTCTATATTACCGGTCGTATACGTATGCCCTTATCGACAGCAACGGAGTTGTTCGTATTAGTAGTTTAGCTAAGCAATAAGGACTCGTATATAGCCTAACGAAAGCGCTTAATAGGGTCTTGAATTGTAGCATAGCGCAGGTTATAATATAGATCGTAGTAATAGCGTAGGTTATAATATAGATTATAGTAGTAGTTCTTTAATAGTGTGTTATAATATAGATCGTAGTAGTGGTTCTTTGATAGTGTTAATGTTACACGAGAATACGAGAGCCCACAATATAAGGATATTGCAACGCTCGGCTACACCCGCCGAGGAGCGGCCGGACCCGCTTTTAAGTGCAATATTCGACATTAATTCGAGCTATTATATTTATCGAACAACAACACTAACTTACATTTATCGAACAACAACACCAACAACGCGTGATTCACTAGCTCTCAGACGCTGGTTACATTGCAAGGGAAGCCTCATGTTGCATAAGAAGAGATTTGGTATTGCATAAGAAGAGATTTGGTACGTCTTAAGGCGTCTAACGGTAGATTAGAGCTACCTAAGGCGATAAGTTTAACGAACAGCCTCTTATTCTTTTCGGGGTACATTAAATTCTCCGCTATTTAGAGGTTGAGGTACCGTAACTATATTCGTTATGCCGGATAATAGAGGAGATCCTAGAAGACGTATTTATCCGGGGAGAGTTCGCGGGATATAGAGGCGCAATATAGTATAATCTCTCTCTATGTTCTTCTAGGACCTTACCGCTCCTAGAAAGTTTAGACGACGGTTAGGTTTTCTACGGGTATATATCGAATCGCTCGAACTTGTTCTAATTAGAAACGTGCGTGCTGTTCTAAGTATATAATAGGGCCTCCTCGCGATCGCCCTATATAGCCCGGTCCTTATAAGTAAAGTTCGAGGTAGAGTAAAAAGCAAAATATATTAGGAGTAGGAGGTATAGAGAAGAGAGTAATCTATCTTATATAGATTATCCCGCTCCCGCTATTTAGACTCTTCTTTACTACAATGTTTTAAGTTACGGGTACATAGGCTATATAAAGAAGAGTCTAAATAGGGTCCGCTAAAAAACAACGAATTCGAGTACGAAAAAGCAAGTTACTCGACAACGCGGCTTTCAGTTTAACGAACAGCCTCTTATGACGAGAAGCAGATGTCAAGCCTCTCTACACTCCTTCAAAATTGCTGAGCTGTAAACAATCGTGCAGGGCAAGTATAGAGCGCATGCCTCACTCTTTTTCAGCATTTGCGCCTCTCTCACTCTCTCACTCCTTCACCCCTCAAAGCACTGTAGCCGTCCCAGGCACACTACACCCCTCCTCACCCCTTCTTCGCCTTCTTCTTCGGAGGCTCAACCTTCGCCGCCGTATCACTATCGCTGCCACCGCCATCTGCGTCCTCCATCTCGGCGTCACTATCGCCCGAGCTCTTCGCATCACTGTCGTACTCCTCTGCCGGATCCGAGTCCGAGTCGGCCTGGAAGTCCTCATCCACACTCTCGTCGTCCTCGTCCGCGCTGCCGCGATCCTTGGCCACGACCTCCTCATCATCACTGCTAACGAGATCGGGATCATTCATGGCCGCGACGAGCATGGACGTATCACCGTCCATTTCGTTCTTGGTCTTGATGTTCTTGATCTTGAAGAAGGTCTCCAGCGGTGCCTGTTCCTCGCGGTTGATGTTGGAGAATTGATGCTCGCCATTTCGCATCGTCACTGTGATGTCAAAGGTTCGGCTGGCACTAATAGCTCCTCCCACTCGACTCATAGTGACGGATGTGATCTGGTCGAAAGCAATGTATGTGGCTGGCTTGGGGACGAAGAGGAAGGCCTTGTCCAGGCAGAAGAGGTGGCCCTCGTTGGCTTTGATGCTGCACTTGACTCCGCTCATTTGATGATGGCTGACAAAGTCGGCTGAGGGTTGGAGCAGACGCTTGCCGGTGAGACCGTGGAAAATCTTCGAGACAACCCGTCCTATGGGCTCCTCGTACTTAGCCTGGAGCTTGCCGGCATATTTGGTCTGAAGTAATTCGTCGGTCATGTTGAGCTCGATCTGCACCTCCTCTTCCCTCTTGAACTGCATCACCAGGAACGGGTAGCGAGTTTGCCCTTGACGGAGAGGTGGGTCCAGACCGATACACAACAGTTGGTGCATGTCGTCGGGCTTCGGTAGAAGGAAGAAGCGTTTCGCGTGCTCGTAGGAGATCTTGTAGTCGTACGTCTTTCCGCGCAACCGGAAGGAGTTCTCGTACATGTCGATGTCGAAGCGTCCACGAGGTGTAAGATGCAGAATCTCCTGGAAGGTGGCGTATGTGTCTCCGGCGACATCACCAATCTCGGCCTTGCTCATGAGGGTGTCGTAGAAAAGTCCGGCAGCATTGTGCTCCTCCTCATCGTCGTCCTCTGCATCGTCGCCCTCCTCGCTGTTCTTCGCCTTCTTCTCAGTACCGGGGATGTAAAATCGCATTTCCGTCAACTGATCCACTGCACCGCCCATCTTCCGTCCCTTTGCTCTTGCGCCGCCTAGGCTACCATTTGTGCCCGTCTCATCGCCATCTGCTGGAAGGGAGAATTCGACAGCGACTTCGTTCTTACCCGCCAGGTTGGTGTTGGAGATTTCGGTGTATGGGATTTCGAATGCAGGCTGGTTGCGCACGTTGAAGGTGAGTTCGTTCCGGCCCATCTCGTTCTTGCCCCAGTTCCAGCCGCGCAGAGCGTGCTCCTTCTGTTCGAACGGCACGCCATACCAGACCTTGAAGCATTTTTGAATCGTCTCGAAGTCCTAAAGGTTTTTGTCAGCGAAGAGTCAGAGTTACTGTGTCCGCAACCACTCACATCTTGCTTGAACCCATCCAGCTGTACCACACCGAGTGTGCGCGCATAGATCTTCAGCTCATACCCACGGGCTGCTCGGCTGAACTGTGCGCTTTGAAGTTCTGCCTTGTCGACTGTGAAAGATTGGCCACCAACAGGCTTCCAGCCCAGACCTGACTCTGCGAGCCTGCACTTGCCGGGCTGCTTGGAGAGGTCGAGGTAGATGTCGTCGAAAGATTCCCTGCTGAAGTCAGCTACCGTTTTTGATCGGGGCATGGCTGCGAATTGTCGAGGGCGGAAAGCAGGTGGATACGCACATGATGAAATGAAGAAGACGTCTTCGCGCGTGCAGCGTTCGTCACCAAAGGTTCGGCTGCTGCCTCGCAGTCGCTGGTGCGAAGTGAATGTACTCGAGTGAGGGCGGAGGACGTCAAGTTGATGGTTTCTGGCGGCTTCGATGATCTCCGATCTGTAGCTCAAAGGTTGAGGATGCCGATCACGATGGTCGCGTTCGAAGAGTGGTGTGGAAGGTGCGAAGGTGGTGTAGGAGGGGTTAAATTGAAGATGAAGCTCGAACTTCTGGTTGCGCGTGAAAGACGAGCGCTAGCGCGTATTCACCGGAGCTCGCTCCGCTGCTGATATATCGAATTGTCATGTGCAAGGAATTGGTTTGATGATCGCTATAGACACATGCTAGATTGCTCACAAGCAACGAGAAATTCGCCAAAAGATAGGACGAAGCCCAGTAACCACCACTCCGCCCTTGTGCCGAATCCACCCTTCGTCAACTGCTGTCTGCAACAACTCAAAATTCGTAAGCCGCCGGCTCACGTCGCTCGGCCCTACCATGTAGTGACTGATCACCACTCTAGCCATCTGTGGGCACTCGAGACACCTGAAGTATCTTCGCCTCGAATGGTCTCGTTGGCCGCAGCGAGTCTCTCCGGAGTTGTTGGCGTGAGAAGTGATGAGCCGGACGTAGCGCACTGGTTCTGAGTGTGAGGCACGGCTGACGGCACTCACGCAATCCTACCGCCCAACCTCTCACCAGACTTCCTCCGGGCTGACCTTGATATTCTCTCCATTCGGCCGAACAGTCTTCCTCGCCTTGTCCCTCTTCAGCGGTTTCCGCATATCAAACGCATCGCTCCCATCATTATAATAATCTGTGATCCTGCGGAACACGGAGTACCTACCACAAACGTCAGCTCAACTTCACTCCGACCAGATCCACGAGAACTCACCCCATCTTCTTATAAAGCTTAATGGCAGCCTCATTCTCCACCCTCACGAACAAGTCCACGAACCACGCATTACACTCATCACCCGCAATCTCGATCGCCTCGGACAGTTTCGTGGCGTATCCCAGGCGTCGTGCCGCGGGCGCGACGGTCAGGCAGGTGATGTGTGCGTGCCAGGGGAGGTAATTGGAGAATTTGCCTTTGCGGTAGAGGTTGAGGGATGGGTCGTAGGGTTCTATGGGGGCGGCGGCTGGGGAGGATTCAACTTTGCCCAGGACTGAAAGTTGTCAATACGGTCTCCTTGTGTGAGGGCTTAGGAAGGGCTCGGATTTCATACTATATGCTTCTATTTGTCCGCTGGGTCCTTCGATGACTTTGCAGAGCCGTGGCCATTGTCGGAAATAGTCGAGGTAGAAGCCGATGCCGTAGGTTTCTGTGAGATGATCCAGATTGCAAGGATTGAATTTGAGCAGGTCCATGGGTGTCATGGGCCGAATTGAAGACATTTTTTCATTCAACGGTTGGGCCTAGTCGTGTCGGTGTTCCTGTTGGAAGGAAGGCAATTGCTGCTTCGGAAAATTCGCGGCGGATTGAACCGCTTGCGACCACACTGAACAGTCAGTTATTGTCCGTGTGGCTATTTCTCAAGTCCGGACAGGCCACCCGAGGAGAACGTTGTAGCTCAGATTTGTGTGTTCCCAGCGATACATCGCAATGGTCCTGAGATTCTCGAAGTCCAAGTTGCTGACTCATCATTTCACAGCAGAGCAGATTGAACAAGAGCAGGGCATACCAGGCGCCTTGCAGCGAGGCATGTTGAACATGGCTATCCCATGCACCACGTCTTCCATGGGTCCAGAAAGTCGAATACGAGTGTTGTCAAGCGTAAAGTCATCAAGTTCATTTATCTATCATACATAGCCAAACGCAATTTTTCAGTCTCAGCGATATGCCATATACAGACAATGTGACATTGCAATCGTCAACGTGGATTCTTCACAGGTCCATCTTGGCTACGAATGGTTCAAGACGCTCCTTGAGGTCCTCCTCGGTGATCTCGCCACCCTCGTAGTGCACCATCTTGCCACCAACGCTCTTCGGTGGGATGAGCACGCTGGACACAACGTGCAAGACACCATCCTCCGCGATACCATCCTGCACAGAAACGCTGGAGAAGCCATTAATCTTCATGCTGATGTAGCCTCCATAACGACCAATGTCAATCGACAGCGAGCGATCCTTGAGCAGGGTGGGTAGGTCGACGTGGAAGTAGCCCTTGGGAATTTCCTCCATCTCAGCATCGCTGTCCTTGGCCTTGTAGTAGGCGTCCGAGTAAAGCGTGTTCTTTGGCACGACGTGGTACTTGAGGAGAGCCTCGAGGTACTTCTGTCCGTACTGGGAGAACAAGAAAGCGTTGACTCGTGGTCCGAGCTTCTGGAACGCCCAGTTGGATGGCGCGAAGAAAGTGCCGCCCTGATGGTGCTCAGTGTGATTCAACTTCTCCAGCAGACCGGTCTTGCCAAGGCCGAGCTCCAGCGTGCTGAACTCGCCTGGGAAGAGGTCGATGAGGGTGATGATCGATGGTGGAGGAATGAGCAGGGAGTCGACGCCGTGAATCACACCGTTGGTGCCGAAGATGTTGATCGCCACGATGCGAGAGTAAAAGTTTACGGTCAAACCGCGGAGGCCGATCTTGAAGGCGATGCGCTGAGGTTCCTCCTGAGAGCTGAGGTGCTTACCCTTGAGGAGTGTCGGGGCAGTGTGGGAGGCAAGAACGCGACCGGCAGGATAGACGTCAGGGACGACGTGGTAGGAGAGGACAGCCTTGAGCTGCTCCTTGGTGGGCTTGTGGGCGTGCTCTGGGATTTTCTCGAAAGCGGCGTCGGTCGGCGCGAAAATGGTGTAGTTGGCGGCGGTGCTGTTGAGAGCCTCGACCAGATCGTCGTACTCATTGATCAGCTTGGCGAGCTTGGTGGTGTACTTGCTGCCGGCGATCAACTGGTAGACGGTCAAGTTGGGCTTGCCGTGGTGAGGATCGTCGTGGTGAGGTGGGTGATGAGGCCTCTTGTGGTCACCATCGTGGTGGTGGTGGTCGTCGGACGATTCAAACATGTTGTGCTCCTCGAGCCATGATTGCATGTCGTTGGCGGTCTCCTCCATCTTGTCGCCGAAGGTGGATGCTACCTCGTCGGCACGGGTGAAGGCATCGTCCATGAGATGTTGAGACTTCTCGGAAACATCCTCCCAGGCATGCTTTGCACGGTTCTTGGAGTCGTGGAGGAAGTCTTCGAATTTGCTGACAATGTCGTCCTTGGTGGCAACCACCTCATCGTAGACGCTGGTAGATCCATGGTGGTCCTCGATTTTGAGCTCGCTGAGAAGCTCCTCGGACGGCACAACGAAAGCGGTGGCAACGGCCGCGAACGGCAGGATACTGGAGAACTTCATGGTGATGATGAAGTGGTGGATGGGGGTGAGGGTGAGTGAGGGAGAGGGAGATAATGAGAGGTGGAGTTCCAGGAACACGCAATGGGCCAGGCAGCCTGGCCAATCGATGACGCGCGCGACATGGCGAGTCGCCGACATCGAACGTCGACGAATATTTCTCTCGAGTGGTAGAACTAAGTAAATAATAAGGAGACATTGATGTTGTACTCGATACTACTACTACTACTACTCTCATCACCTCAATCAACTCCTCTCCGACATCGATGTAGCAACCAAATAATAATAATGCTCTCTCACTCCCACGCTTGCATCCATTCCCATCGCCATCTCTGCCTGTCCTGTCCTGTCCTGCCCGTCGCCTCCACGGCTCCATCTCCATCTGGCCCTTGCAAGCGTCGTCGGAAAAGTCGGCCATCTACGTAATAAACCGCACGCAACTCCGAGACGCGTCCACTTCACATTCAGATCCAGCTCCCAGCACGTTGGTCGTGAAGAGGACGCAAACCGTCCTCCGCGATGCATCCGATGCCACCCTGACAAATGCCCCAGAGAGTGCTTTCACCCAATGGCAACTGCTCTGATGATCGCGGGATACGTCAAGATGCGGCATCATTCTATGGAGCTTGGTCCGGTCGGTCCATGCAGCAAACATATTTCAGGCGCATGCCGCTCGGTGGGGTTGTATTTGTTTCCCTCCTTGTTTTTCTCAATCGGAACAGCATACCACACCATATCCACAATCTCTCCCCATCTCGTACACCAACATGGCTCTCGCTTCACATGTCGACCCGGACGAGCTTCTGGCTCAGCTCCACAAGAGCCCTCACCACCAGCACGGCCGTGGCGCGAGCGCAGTCTCACACATCACGCCTTACAGCTCGCGATACAACGCTCAGTCCGAGCTGTCCAAGTTCAAAATCCCGCACGAGGGTGCTCCTGCGGATGCCGTACACCAGATGCTGAAAGATGAGTTGGATCTAGATGGCAGGCCAAATCTGAACCTGGCCTCTTTCGTGGGAACATACATGGAGAGAGAAGCAGAGCAGCTCATGATTGAGAATCTGTCCAAAAACCTGAGTGACGCCGACGAATACCCAGCGATGATGCAAATGCACGCTCGCTGTGTGTCCATCATTGCGCACATGTGGAATGTCGTAAGTTTTGAAAGCCGCGTGAGGAGGACCTCTCGCGTTACTGATATTCCTCCAGCAAAAAGGCGAGAAAGCCATTGGCTCAGCCACGACTGGTTCTTCAGAAGCCATCCACCTGGGAGGACTCGCTATGAAGCGAAGATGGCAAGAGAAGCGCCAGGCAGCCGGCAAGGACACTGCCAAACCCAACATCATCATGGGCGCCAACGCACAAGTCGCCCTGGAGAAGTTTGCCCGCTACTTCGAAGTCGAAGCTCGCATCCTCCCAGTCAGCGCCAAATCCAACTACCGTCTCGACCCGGAGCTCGTCAAGCAGAACATCGATGAGAACACAATCGGAATCTTTGTCATTCTGGGCAGCACTTACACCGGGCACTACGAGCCCGTGGAGGAGATTTCCAACATCTTGGATGCGTACGAGAAGGAGACTGGAGTGGACATCCCCATTCACGTTGATGCTGCTTCGGGTGGCTTCATCGCTCCGTTTACGAATGCGAAAGCTGGAGGTCCGCAGTGGGACTTTGCTCTGCCGAGAGTGAAGTCGATCAACGTCTCGGGTCACAAATTCGGGTTGGTATACGCAGGTGTCGGCTGGATCATCTGGAGAGACGAGTCCTACCTGCCCAAGCACCTCATCTTTGAGCTGCACTATCTGGGTGGTACCGAGGAGTCGTACACGCTCAACTTCTCACGTCCGGGCGCACAAATTATCGCACAGTACTTCAATCTCATTCATTGTAAGCAGCAATCAGCCACGCTCGGAAAGGTCTCAGCTAACAACGTCAACAGTGGGCTTCACCGGATACCGCGCCATAATGGAGAATGCCCTCTCCAATGCCCGCTTATTGTCCAAGTCTCTCGAGTCGACCGGCTGGTACAAGTGCGTGAGCGACATCCACCGACCCAAGGGACAGCACGAATACCAGAAAGGTGTCATCGCACCCAGCAAAGACGGCGAGACGTCCGCAGACTACAACGCCGGTCTGCCCGTCGTGGCATTCGCATTGACGGACGAATTCAAGCAACAGTACCCTCACGTCAAGCAAGTGAGCGTCAGTAACCTGCTGCGGGCGAAGCAGTACATCATTCCCAGTGAGACATCCCACCGTGACCCACTTACTCAAGCAGGACTGACGTAAAGTGACCAGACTACCCTCTCCCACCCGGCGAAGAGAAACTCGAAATCCTCCGCGTCGTCGTCCGCGAATCCATGTCCCTCGATCTGCTCGACCGCCTCATCACCGACATCTGCGAAGTCACGGAGAGCATCATGAACACCGACGCGGTGGACTTGCAGGCGTACCAGCCGGGGAATGCGTCAACGGACAAGAAGCACAGCAGTCGGGGCGTGGGAGCGCACGAGAAGCACAAGGCGAAGAGACCGATGAGTGAGGGCGTGCATCGCACGGTGTGTTAAGACGGGAGGCATTGGGACCTGTTTGGATAGATTTCAGGATGATACGTGGGATGGGCAGAGAGCGACTGTTTCCGCGGTACAGATCGCTCGACATATCGTGACCAAAATGGGTACACTTCTAGATTTCTCGTGGAACGGATTTTGCTCCCTGATGATGCGATTCAGAAACCCTGCAGCGGATCGCGGCTGCACTAGAATCGGCGCTAGGCGACGCCCCTTCCGCCGTGCTTTGTCGAACGTCGATCTCGTCGTCATGAATCTTTGTTCGGTGACGATGTTTTGTTGTGCGTTGCGAGTCGCTTCGCTTGGGAAGTGGGTGACGCGTGTTTCCGCCGTGAGAACATCATGGTAAGTCGATCAGAAGAAGGATGGCCGAGAACTACGACAGGCCGGAGTAGGGGACTGACACGAGAGCATCAAGACCAACGGGGTCGTGTCGTCCTGGTACTGTAATTATTTTATGTCTTCGATCTGATCAAGTGCACGAATCGCGAATCGACCATGCATCTTGTGGGTCAGATCCAAATTCAGACCCGATCGCTTTTCCCCTTCGGAGTAAGGTAAAGACCAGCACTGACCAGATCTTTTGCCTCGTCTTTGTCGCCCTCACGATGACCGTGACATTTGCTGAGCGTGCCTCTTTAGGCTTTCTGCCATCACAGACGACCTATATCCCCTTGCCCGCCTAGAACCCTACCGCGCCCTGCTGGTCGAATCTGCACGCCTTGAGATTATCCGGTTCCCACGATACTGGTGATCCACCTCATCCACCCGGACCCCCCGTCATCGATCTTCCTCAACATCGGCTTGGGTTGCATTCTTCATAACCGCATCGCTTCCACGCCGGCGTCTTGGAAGTTGCCGACGACATCCCTCTCGATCGACCTCCATTCGCCTCGGCAGAACCAGTTGTCCAACAGGAAAGCATTCGCCAAGCCGATCTTTGCGCAAATCCTCGTGTATCGTTCCGTTCTTCAGACAACGAGTTCGAGCTGGTCCCATCACCCCCCCAACAGACCACACCAATTCCTACGCCCTTAGCACCCAACGCGAGAATTGAGAACAACATCACCAACCAAGAAATCCCCCAACAATGCAACGGATCCTCGTCTACCTCCTCCGCCGGGATCTCCGACTGGCCGACAACCCCATCTTCACGGAAATCGCCCACCTCAACTCCCAATCCCACAAACCCTTCACTCATCTCCTCCCGCTCTATGTTTTCCCTGCCAACCAGCTCGAAGTCTCCGGCTTCCTCTCCTCGGATAGCGAGAAATCTCCTTATCCGGAAGCCCGCAGTGCCGTGGGTGGATTCTGGAGATGCGGCAAGCTCAGGGCGAAGTTCATGGCGGAGAGCGTATTCGATCTGAAGCAAGATTTGAAGCAGGACCAGAGTGATCTTGTGATTCGAGTGGGCACTGTCAAGGATGCGGTGCAATCTGTTTTGGATGGGTACCGAGGACGTGAGGACGCGGAGGTTCATGGCGTGTGGATGACGGGTGAGAAGAGTTGGGAGGAGCAGGTTGAGGAGCAAGATGTGAAGAAGATGGTGGAGAAGGATGGAAAGGAGTTTCAGTTGTGGAATGATGAGAAGTATTTTGTTGATGAGTAAGTTGTGCTATCGTTGAATCTGATGGTGGAATTGACGCTAACACTCAGCATAGCCGCGACCTTCCTTTCCGCGACGCCAGCGAGCTGAACGATGTTTTCACATCCTTCCGAAAAACCGTCGAGCCACTGCGTGAGGCACCTCGCCAGGAACTACCACGGGCAAAGAAGTTGCCATCGCTGCCCGACTTCATCCCGGAGCAAGCAAAGCCATTCGCAATTCCTCAGACACTAAAGGACACGATCGCGGCGCTGTACAAGCCATTGGATGCCGATCAGCAGCTCAAGAACGCCCCGACTTTGCCAGAAGGAGCTGAGTCCGCCCATCCATTCGTGGGGGGCTCCAAACCTGGACTTGAGCGGATCAATCACTTGATCGAATCCGGTTCGATGACTTCATACAAGGACACCAGAAATGGTCTCCTTGGACTTGATTTCAGCACAAAACTGTCGGCGTGGCTGGCACTGGGATCCATCACGGCTCGACAGGTCCACTGGCGTCTAGTCGACTTTGAAGACGGTAAGGGTGACGTCGGCAGAAATGCTCAAGGCTACGGCAAAGGAGAAAACAAAGTATGCATTCCTTCCACCACATTGACCCACAACCACTGACACCTCCCAGGGCACCGCCGCCGTACGTTTCGAACTCCTCTGGCGCGACTACATGCGTCTCTGCACCTTCAAATTCGGCAAGCAACTCTTCTGGCTCGACGGCTACCGCCAGGATCCCTCGGCCGCGAACAAATTCATCTCGTCGCCATACACGCACTCGACCAACAAGAAGAACCGACAAGGCGTCAACGACGACGACACCCGCGTCACCGTCGAGCGTTTCCTCTGCGGTCGCACGGGTACCGGCTTAATCGACGCCAGTCAAAGAGAACTGTACCTGACCGGTTGGACGAGCAACCGCGCGCGACAAAACGTCGCCTCGTACCTCGCGAAGCGCCTGGAAATCGACTGGCGGCTCGGCGCGGAATGGTACGAGATGAACCTCGTCGACTACGACGTCTCCTCCAACTGGGGCAATTGGCAATACGTCTCCGGCGTGGGCAACGATCCTCGCGGCGACGCCCGCGTCTTCAATCCCGTCAAGCAGGCCGTCGACTACGATGCCAACGGCGACTACATTCGCGCTTGGGTGCCTGAACTTCGGGATGTTGGTACGGGCTCCGAGTCGTTGATGGGGGTGTATCAGGCGTGGAAATTGCCGGGTGGTGAGAAGCATCGCTTGGGGTTGGAGGGTGTGGAGTGGGTTGAGAAGCCGTTGATCAAGATTGACTTTTCGTTGAATCGCAGAAATAATGGTGGTCCGCGAGGAAGAGGGGGTGGTGGCAGGGGAAGAGGAGGTGGTGGAAGAGGAGGTGGTGGACGAGGTAGAGGTGGAGGAGGTGGTGGAGATGGTGGGAATCGAGGACGAGGAGCTAGGAGTGGGATGATGGAGAAGGCTGGTATGATGGGCTAGTACGTATTTGCACTGTTGGAGCCATTGGTGAGGCGTTTGGCGGGAAACGAACGTGCGGTGTATATGGCGGCGATGTACGATATTGATTGAAGACCAACGTTCGATGAAGACCCCTCGATCATGCCCGAGATCATCTGCCGAGCCATGGCTGTGCCATGGAGTGACAGCCGTCGTGAAGGGTTCGTAGAACAGACCGGATGAGAGATCCATCGAAGCAATTGCAATAGTCGACGAGGAATGGGTAAGCATATGCCCCGACAACACAAAGGACCCGATAAAAACTCCTCCCACTCACTCGCGATTCTGCAAAAACGGACACTCGGCAGCCGACATTTGACTCATTTCCTCGTGAGCGATCTTCGTCTCGATACTGTCAGCAGGCGCCGCGAGGGCTTCTCCCGCAGGTAACACTTGATGCTTGTCAGGATGAATGTTCTCGGCGGGTTGCTCGAGATAGTTGTCGATGTGATTCCGCGCGGCCTTTTGATCGTCATGCGTGGGTTGCACCCGTCCGAGTTCTCGCGATGCAGCCGCGACGGAGGAAGGAATGCCGGATGGCTCAAGTTTCTGCGTTACCTCTTTTGCATTGGACTCGGGATGGTCGATGGTCATTTCTTCGAGGTGCGATGCCGCGGTGGAGACGATGGCGTGGGCATCGGGAGCTGCAGAGGTGGCAGGTTTCGGGCCTGCATCTGACTGAGCATTCGTCGGTACCGTTGAGTCTACATCGCCTTTGCCATGTGTGCGAGATGTGGGCATATGATCGTGACCACTAGAGGCCTGGCCAGACGACGGACCTTGGGAATCAGTCTCGGACTTCGCGGTGGTGTTGGATGCGTTGTCCAGCGGCGATCCAGACTCACTGCCGTGCTCCCGCACGTCTTGACTTTCAGCATCCAGACCAATGTCTAGCGCGGCGTCGGGATCAACACTTCGATTCATCGTCTCCTTCCTCACCACGCCTTCCGGTGCGATCTGACGGAACATCTCCAGCGGATCCATGTACGTTCGGATCGCCTGCATGCGGATCTTGTCGTCCACCTCAGCGATAGTCACGCCTTCGATGTCGATGAGGCCGCCGTGGGCTTTGGCGGTCACTTTCTCGCCCTTGCTGAACCTTTGGTCAGCACACCATCAACCATGCGGTAGAACGAAGCTACTCGGAGCGGGTGTCACGTACTTGTTGAACCCCACGTAGTCGCTCTTCATCACACCCCAGTGTCGCCACCGGAAAGCCACGCGAGGAGGCCCGCTGTACACCTCGAGCACCTCCCACGCGAACGTTGGCATCATCCGTTTAAATGTCTTGTGACTGGAGTTGAAATCTGAGTTTTCGGCGCTGTAATACTCGTTGGCGCCAATGATTCCGTTGTATGTGCCGACCTATCAGAAATCAGCACCATCCATCAATTGAGACGTCAGCTCTGGTGACGGACCTTGATCATATGCTCCGCATTCCTGATGTTGTAATTAGCTGAAGAAGCCCGGATCTATCCGCGCATGGCACTTACCGGGGCTCGCCACTGCCCATGGCGAAAGAGTACTTCTCGTGGTCAACAGTACGCCAATCTGACAGTCGAGGCTTGAAGGACGCTTCGACCTCCCAATTCTTCACCAGGTTCTCGACCAGCTGCGGAAGACTTCCAGCAGCATGATTCATTCGCTTGCCTAAGCCGTTGTCAGCGTTGTTTTGTGGATCACATGGCAGATGCGCTGTAGTGGCGAGTCACTTCGAGCGGCAGTAGCTGCTTCTAGCGTGACTCGGGATTTTGACAGCAGCAAGAGATGATGCGTGCGGGCCACGAGGTCCAGAATGTGGATGCCCCGCAGTGAAGGCCACGCGGCTACGCTGACCGAAACGCTGTGGCACGCTGTCGCTCGGCCAAGTTGGTATGCATGGCAGTCGAAGAGAAAGAAGTGAAACAGGAGGACATCTTACCCTCTGCCCACACTTTGCGAGTCTTGGTGTAATCGGGAGCTCGCCCATAGCGCCATTGTACGCCCTCATCGGCGAAGACCGCGTTTGGAGATGCCAGGTAGTCGGGAAGAGGAGGAGTTTCGTCAGTAAGTTCGGGGTGGTCGCCAGCGTGTTGTGGTTCTTCCGCGGCCATAATTGCGGCTTCGAAACGCGAAGAGAGATCGACGGCTTGGAGAGACAGAGTGATTGAGTGTGGGTTCGAGGCAGCTCTGGTATAGAGAGCGAGGAGTTCAAATGCCACAAGGGAAAGGCCTTTTATCAGCCCAGCGAATCTCAACGCTGCCTGGGCAGCCGCAACTCCAAGCTGCAGGGCACTAACTACCCTTGTACGACACCGTGGTGTCTTCGATAACGGCAGCTCTCGTGTTGGAGATGGCGTTACTTGGCCGATCCATATCGCGAGCCAGTCATGAATCATGCGCGACCTTGAAGTTCGCAGCCACGTTGAAGAACGTTTTGACAAACTGCAGCTGCAGGCGACCCTGCTTCGAGTAACGGACCGACATCCCTTGCTTTGTAATGGCGCCGGCTGAGCGTATAAGGCGTCTTGCACGCTGTGCCTCCACAACGTATAGATACACCGCTCTGGTCGCGCGGAGGCTGGATCACGGCCACACGCTTTCGCATGTAGTTACGAGGAACCAGCTTGCCTCGGAGCGATCTAGAGAAGGACGTGAGTGCATGTGAGACAGCCTAGTGCAGATCTGGGTCGTGCAAGACTTGGGCTGGTACTCCCGTCCATCCCTGTCGGTCATAATGCTCGCATGTGGCCTTCTCTGGCTCTGGACTTCAATCAAATGATCCAGGCGAGAGCATTGTCATTTCGAATTGCTGCTGATATTTCCTGGTCCAGAGTACGATGCGTTGCCATGTCAGCCCCGGGCCAGCTGTCCGCAAGAGTTTTGATGGTAAAGATCGATCCAGCATGTGTAACAGTTCTTGCGGCTGCATGTCGCAGACAGCTGCGGTGACACCTCAATATATTGGATTTTCCAACGACCTTGGAAATGGTTCATGTGGACATGGTCCGATAGCCGTGGTTCCATAGTACCTGTGACTTCGGCACAAAATTAGAAGACAACAAGAGAACGAATGACGAGCGCAACATCGCAGACCGTGATCAAGGACAGTTGTGGCAACGAAGAGTCAGGTCGGTACCGAAGGCGGTAGTATTCAGATCGTTCTAGAGTGCTATCGATGGTGAGTGCGCTGCGCTGAGAGCCTTGGCGCTGGGGAGCACAAACGTGTGAATGGACCGTTGGGCATATTCTGGCAGACAGAGTCCTTCGCCTGGGTGTTCACCACGTGGCCGGCAGAGCACCGCATCTTGACAGCTGGCGAACGTACAGCAGGGCCTGCCATTTGCCGTTATCAGTACCTGGAGAACTTGCGCATGAACGGCCAGTCGTATGGTGTTGCGTGGTTGCAAAGACCGTCTTTGCAGCTAATACGCTGGCTACCCTCTGCGTGTCCACCGGGCAAAGTTTCGATCGGCCCACGCGTTCGGTCTGCCCAAGCTCACTTGGCCGCTCCGTGCAGCGCCGGTTCGTGAGAGCACAAGTCGTTGAACAAGCGCGAGCCTGGTACCGGATCACATCGCCTAGAGGCTGGTGGCCCGGACTGATCAAGACTCAGCGCGCCGCATCAATACTGGTACTGAACGCCGTCACCTGCTTTGTGGTGTGCTGCGTGTTGCATGTTCAGTTGAGCCCTCTCTTACGATCCTGCGTGCGGCAGGTAGCAAACAATACAGCGCGCATCACCGGCACAGTACGGCCTCAATCTTTGAGCATGACTTCGCCGCGACTTTGATACACTGCTCCATCACCTCGCTGCCGATGAATCTGCCACCCTTCTTCTCGACTCTCAGTATCCCGCGGGTACCACCAATCGCTGGGGTAAGCACTATCGTGAGTGTCTCTTCACATGCTCCCTCCTCGAATGCATCCGGATCTGCCAACACCCAGCTCTGGGCATCTTCCCTTTTCTTCAGTGGTGAAGCTGTTGAGAACACCGCAAAGCTTGATGTTACCGGAATTCGACGAAGATTCAGCTGGTGGCTGCCAGATGTGAGCGGTGAGCAGAGTACCATCTCTCGGTCGGCATCCCACCACGCTTGTGGCAATGTGGTGTCATGAAGAGCGGCCATAACGGCAACCCAAGCAGCGTCGAAAGCATTGCCATCCAGAGCCAAGACGAGAATGTCGATGTAAAGTGCCCAGTAAGCCTTGGTGACAACCTTGGCTTCCTCGTCAGGAATGTCATCTTCCGTCTTTGGCTCTGTGTACTGAACACGCAGATCTGATGGAGAAAGAGTCCGCGAGGTGTGAAGCAGGGAGAGTATGCGGTAGGACAAAGCCTGAGCGAGAGAACTTGGCGCATTTCCGGGAAGGTGATCGGGCGAACAACCCGTGCTCAATTCGACATTCGGTATGACAAGTCCCAGTCGCTCCACGAGGTCATCATCGGCAGTGTCTTCACCTGGCGGGTGTGGTATGTCCGATGTGAGAAGTATTTCGCCTCTCACGCCACATACAACGGCGGTATCCCCCATGCGAACTACCGCGCTGCCGTTACTGTGCGTCAAAGAGCCCGTGTTGATGGTCGGCTGTCGGCTTTCCTCCGGGTTTCGTCCATTGGGTCGGATGGCTGATGGCTGTTTGAGGTGAGCGAGCAAAAATGGGCGTGGAGTCACTTTTGCGAAGGTGTCTCGCGGGAACGTGAGAGCCGGCGGATCGTCCGTGGTGGCGGCCATTTCGACGAGTAGTCTCTCTCCTCAATGGCACGGATGCGTAGAAAGACAGTTGATGACCTTTGATTGTTTGCTGGCTGAAGTCGAAATCTTCATCGCGCTTCAGAACGGCAGGTCTGCCGAGGCGTCACTTCCTGGAAGAACTTCTTACCCTTGTGCTCCTTTCGACCTCTACTTTATCGACAACACTCCATCAATACAACTTTGATGCAAGTTTGGCATGCTGAGATGTCGACGACGCATTCTCGCACTGTCGCGAGTGCCTCTGTCGCAGTCATGTCGATATAGTCTGCCTCACGGCACAAGAGCTGCCGCCGAGACGGTGTCAATTCCGTGTGGAAGCAATGGTAGCATATCGCTAGAGTACACGAGTCTTGTATCCTGCTCGGTAAAATATATATTGACATTCACAGTATCCACCATCCTACGGCTGCTCCGTCATCGAGCCCTGCCGTCGCCATTTTCCTGCCGCGTGGACCACTACTTTCCAGTCCGTCTGACGACGCGTCCAACGTATCGATCCTACGATCCGTGCTGCCTTGCCATGTTGTGCAGATCAACTACCGATGGTCCGCGCACAACCGATTCCCTACGCCGATTCACGACGTGATGGCTGGCTACGACTGGATCGTGACCAACTTCCTGCCGAAACGAGCTTTCAGCAGGCTAGGCCGCTCCGATCGGGCTGGCAGGATTATCGTTTGCGGAGAACTTGCTGGTGGCCAGCTTGCGACTGCTCTGGCGTTGACGGAATGCAGAGTCGGAGAGCCTGGAATTGTGGCGGCGAATGTGAACATGCCCATCTTCGACTGGACGGAATTCGACGAGCTGGAGGGAACGACAATCGCGTCGGTTCTAAACCCACCTAGCTTGTTGAAGCAGCGGAGCGTTCTGTTCCGGAAGCCTCAAGATTACTACGACTCCTTCGCTTCGCCAGGATTGTTCTTTCGGTCCGCGAGCTGCCAGGTTCCTGACCGGGTCGAAGAATCACCTGCCGACGAGATGGACCAATTGGCAAGTCTGGAGCGCATGGATTTCTTCCGAGAACAAATCACCCTCGAGGGTGCCGTCACGCGACCTGCAGAATCGGAAAATGAATCTGTGGACCTCAGCAAACTGGTCAAACAGCGCAAGGCTTCTCGCAGATTCCCCAGCAAGGCCTTCAAGCTGAGGCTGCCGCAGTTTCGCATCTCTACCGGGATTGAGTCTCCTCTTCTTGATCAGTCTATGGAACTTGCTCATGTACTACGACAGAGCTTTGAAAGACAGGCCAAATCTGGTGACTTGTCGCAGGAGGATATGACTGGACGGCATGCACAGTACGTCGAGAAACCAGGACTTGGGCTCTGGGACTCTTCTAGCATTGGGCGAGCGAGTATACTGGAGTCCGCCAAATGGATGGCCAGCACGCTTGCGAATTAGCGGCGTGAGAAGTTTCAACAATTGGGCAACGAGACCACACAAATCAGCAATGGTATGACCTTGAATATTGAATCCTCGGATGAATACGAGACGTTGGTAGTCCTCCGCCTCGTGATCATCCGCGGTACGCCTGCTCGTCTTGCTCGAAGCATATCATGCCTTGCCTGCCGGGTGTTCCTTTTCCTTCTGCTGAGCCGTCTGCTTCTGCAAATCCTCCATGTGCTTCTCGTGGTTCTTGACGTTTTGGCGATCGGCCTTCACATGGGCCTCCGAATTGGATTCCAGCTCTTGTCTCTTCTTACTGCTGTTGAACTGTTCCTTCTTCGCCTTTTCGAGCTCTTGAGGGCTTTGCTCTTTGTCCTCCTTCAGTCGCAGAGCTTGTGAAGAGCTCAGGGCTCGGAATGGAGCGTTCGTGCGAAGGGTTCGTGTTGAATGTCGGGCAGTGAGTTGGAAGGCTGGGCGGACCATGTTGTTGATGTAGTCGGGGAGCGTTTTGAGAGAGCTGTCCTGGTGTTAGGTGCTGAATATCGATGAGTCTCGAGGAGTCCTACCTGTTGTGTAGGTCGGCGATTTGTGCTGTGTATGAGGAGAAGGACGAGAATTGACACTCATCAACAGCAATGTTACCTGTTACATACCTTGCCCAAGCTTTGTTAGACGAACATAGCCGAGCTGCTGCTGGATCACAAGCGAGGACCTCATACTGACGACATACCACACAAAACTGCAAGCCTGCATCTTACTTGGTTCTCGCGCAACGCGTTCACGTTTACAGCAATGCGTATCGCTCTTGCGAACGACGAAGGCAAGTAAAGCGTGTTCACGCACGTACGCGTGTGCCCTTCATCGCGGTCGGTGTAGGATCCCTTCGGCCAGTTGAGGCCTTGAATTGCAGCGTTGGTTGTTTCCATTCCGTACACCAAACATGGTGCTCGCGACGTGTTCCTGTGTTTGCTTCGTACCGTTCTAGTCGTCGGTCCAGTACAGACATGTGCATTCGCCGCTGGATTGGTCCAGTTCTACGCGATGATCGTGAGGTGGTCGACAATCTTTGGCAATGCCGTGTCGAGAGCGGTACAAAAGTACAGTAGACATGCTTGAACACCGCCAATGACATCAACCTCAAGGATCATGATCATGAAAGGTAGAGGGAGTCAATTCGTCCGGCGCATTGTTGCCTCCCATGTCCGTCCATAGCAAGATTACTAAGAATACGAGGCCCAAAGCAGGGGCGACCGTGAAGGAAGCGGACTGGACCCCCAAATCCACAATCCCCGTCGTGCCGCCGGTCCTTTGCGCGCGTGCACTAGACTACCTGCCCATGAGCAAGACACGCCGTGCTCCCGTTCTCGCCAAATCCTCGACGACTCGCTCACCGACCGCTCGATTTGCTGGAGATGTCGACCTATTCTTACCTCGCCGACTGACTGACTCCGTGGTGGTAATGCAGCACGTACAGCGTGCATTCCAGGATCAGCAATGGCTGCCCCAGGCCCGGCATCCTCGACCAGCAGGCAGGAGCAACTCGAGAAACGATATGCTCAGCACCTCGCGACCAGGAAGCATTCGCATTCGCCGCAGCTCAGTATCAGCGGTGATCACCACGTGACGGAGGTCTTTGGGAGCTATTACGAACAGACCGACTCGGCGATGGGCACACCGAAGAACCGTCCGCTGAGCTACGTGCCCGGCGCCAGCGAGGCCGTGATGGCCAGTCGCCGGCAACGTCGTCATGCTACTCTCCTCGAAGCGAATGGCAGCATTGCTATCAATGCCAGCCCCTTGTCGCCCTCGGACGCCGCGTCGACGTCCCGCCCACCACTCGCTCCCACTCACAGCAACGAGAAAGTGCCCTCGTCCTCAGATAATGCCTCGCCCAAGTCACTCCAACGTATGGGATCATGGGGAGCAGAAAACATGAACGGACAATCCTCGCCAACAACACCACCACCCTCGCTCAGCAGACAATCGTCTACACACGACACCGCTGTTCAGCCGTTCCCACTCAACGATATCGACTATGAGTCGAGTCCCGCCGCTGTGGCGCAAGAGTTGAGCAATCTACAAGCAATCCGACGCATGTCTATGAATGTGGATACTGCGGATCCAGACCTGCCCTCGTTCAGCAGCTCCTTCCCCAGCGTCGCTCCTGGAAAGTCGGACGATGAGGACGATCCTTCACAATTGTTCTGGGTGCCGGCACGCTTGCATCCGGAGTTGGCACCGAAAGAGTTTAAGACGTTCATCGAGGACAGGGTGGACAGGATACGGAGGAGGTCCGGCGGAGAAGACAGCCTGTCTCCCGACAGCTTGGAAAGATCAGGATCGGGCAGCAGCAGCTTGCGGAGGAAGAAGAGCATGTTGTCGCACACCATAGATACCAAAGGCAACTATGAGGATGGTGCTGAGCGCTTGGAACGGAAGCGGTCCAGCCGAGGAGCGCATCACTCTGGGAACGCAGCCATGTCAAATCTCTCGGACTTGGAGGAGTTGGTGAACGACCCGGCTCAGATGATGCAACGAATGAGCTTAGATCAGGCTGCACGTCAATCACTGGAGTCTAATGACAGATCATCGAGCGAGGACGTGCCCATCCTGCCTCCTGTTGGGACCTTGAAGCGATCTACGCGGACGACCTACCGAAGAGGAAGTCTCAAAAAGGGAGAGCGAGTGCCATATTCGAAACGCGCCCAGCATCGCCATGCGGAGTCAGATTCTGACCAGCCGCCTCCAACACTACCAAAATCGCCCGAAAGTACAGAGCCATCACCAGGGATCAACCGCGTACAGACCGAACCCATTCCTCCGCCTAGCGACGTACATGAGAACTTCTCAAGACCCGGATCGCAGCGAAGAGCCCTTGGCGGAGCATCGAGATCGTCTGAAAACCTCCAGGCCAATCAGCGGCAAGAAAATGTGCCGCATATCGAGGAGGATCGACATGAGGACCATTCCGAGGTTGAGGTCCCTACGAGTCAGCCGCCGAAACAGTTCCAATCCCGCATTGCATCGCAAGGACGCACATCAGCTCAACTGCCAGGATACAATAACACAAATCCTCTGCCAAACATTGTCGAGACGCTGCCCGATGGAACGAGGGTACCTGCCGGCAGTCTTGGGCAGAGCCTCCCGGAGCGCAAGTCATCTCATGAGGTTCCTCGTCAGTACCAGCGTGGTGGAGCTCATATGCGTCCAGTACCAGGACGCCAAAGCTCGCCATCGTCAACGCTCGACGACTTATCGTCCCATCCTTCACCGCTGCCAGGTAGCAGCGGAAACAATAGCACCCACTCACTGACGCTCGTACCTACCTTTGAGGACAAAAAGGTCGAAAAGAAAGAAGGTGGCCGAAAAAGTAGCTGGAAATGGATCCTTGGCAACGACGAGAAGGCGAAAGAAGATCCGCAGTCGGATTCATCGTCCAAGATCAAATCCAGCAAGGCGTCCAAGGTGACCGCTGACAGGGCAAGGCTGGACCTGCTTCAGAACTCCATCGACGGAAACGCAACACGAGGGCGCGAGAGTATTGTGCTCAACCGCGAGGACGTGCAGCTGGAGGCAGAGCGATCGAAACCAAAAGCAAAGGAAAAGGAATCCGGCTTGCTTTCTGCGATCTTTGGCGGCAAGAAGAAATCGCAAGACGGTGAAGGGAAGGAAAAGAAAAAGAAGCCGGAAAGAAACTACTCGCCTTCGCCACCCCCAAGGATCCTCAAACCCGACATTGACTACAATTGGACACGCTTTAGCATTCTCGAAGAACGGGCCATCTACCGCATGGCGCATATCAAGCTGGCAAATCCTCGCCGAGCACTTTACAGCCAAGTGCTTCTTTCCAATTTCATGTATTCCTATCTTGCAAAGGTTCAAATGATGCATCCACAAATACAGATACCTGCTGCCCAGAGAGCCGCGCAGCAGAGAGGTCAGAAGAGTCAAGAGCAGCAACAGCAACAAGCACAACAGCCGGCGGAGTACAATCAGTATCAGAGATGGCAAGAGGTGAGCGAGAGAGGTGGGTGAGAAGAATTGGAATTCGTGACTGACACTCGAAAAGCAACAAGCACGACAGGACTCTGCCGAGGCATCCTCCAACGAGCCATCGAGTCGGACCACCTTTGATACGATTCACGACAGCCAACGGCAGGGCTACGAGCAGGCTGAGCAGTCTGCATCTGTACACGACCGTCAGGGCTCCGATGAAAATGGAAGAACCTCCCATTCAGCGCATTCGGGATCCGGCAATGGACGTACGAATGGCGTCAATCCTGCAGCTGGAGGGAATGGAGGTGGCAACGGCCGCGCGGGATACAGCGTTTCGAGCACCAAGGATTATCTGGGCTATTCAAAATTGGAACAGCCATTTGAGCAGTCTAGCGGCATCAGTTGGGACGAAGATGAAAGATCTGAGGGACGATGGTGATGACAAGCATACACATGGCGTTGATTTTTGTACTCTACACGACGGAAGCCCTCGTTTTTGGAAGACATGGAGGATGCTCTCACGAAGAGCGTGTATCAATTCATCACTTCGCAACCGGCTTTCATGATGTTGTTGTGGGAATTCGAACATCAACTGTGTGAGAGGAACAACTGATCGATGCCAGAGGAACTCACCCGGGACTCGATCTGAAGGATGCGCTATGAGGCCTTGGTAACTTGGAGGACGCGACACTTCTTGGTGCCACGCCGCCAACATGACGATCAGGCTCGGCTGCTGGTAGTCGGGATTGATATACTTCACTGCATCGACCGCGAGGAACCACTTCGCACCAAAACACATCCACTAATCTCTCAGGTTTTTGACACAAGATGACCCTCCGTCCGTCACCAAAAGGAAGTAGCGACCCGCTGCTCCCGGAATCGTCAAGAAGCAAACCGGAGCTCCCAGCTCGAGATGCTCTGCCCGCTGAAGTACGGCAGTTCCTGATTGATCTCCTCATCACTATGCGAGACTTGCCAGAACCGGGAGCTCGTGAGATTGCAAACAAGTGGACGCTCGGGACCGGAGAAGAGCTTTGGAACTATCCGACCCACATGTTTCGACACCTTTTCGGCATTGAGGAAGGCTGGGCTGTGTACAAAGAGGTCAAGCTGCTAGCCAATACCAAGTGGCTGGAGGACCAAAAGGCCAATCCGCCGGACGACACTGTTCTACGTGAGGAACTGATCACTCATCCGTTACAGCAAGAGAAGCAGCTGACGCTGGCGAGCAGGGCGATTCGTGGCATCGGGTTCCCTAGTCACGGTGGCACTTCTTGCTATCGCCTACTTCTGGTGGGGTCTTCCAGCGGGTGGGATCGCACTGGGGATTGCCGTCGGGTTGGGAACCTTCACCATTTCGGGAGGCTTGGCTCTGTTTGTACCAGCAGAGCAGAATCTGTCGGCAGCGCGGATCGTAAGGGACAGGCTCAGGAACGAATACTTCAAGACATCTGCGGTGGGCGGGACATAGGTCGAAGGCCGTTGCTATGCGAGTCAACTCCGGAATCGACATCGCACGTTCGATTCTCCTGACATCAATGATCAATTACGCAGAGCTCTGGCCAAAGGTCGGCCATTCGATGGTACAGGTCAGTCGGCAGGATCACTTGTACGGACAACACCACCTCAGAGTCGTAAAGGGTAGTCAGCCGTCAAGTCATGTGTACATTCATTGGACGCTGGCAAGGCCGTTGATATACAACTTGCCTGCGCCGCTTTTCCACGATGTCCCACGGTGCAGACGAGGAAAATGTGCAGACGTTTGACGGCGCGGGTAGTGTTCGTCAATATTTGAAGCTTCAATTCATGGTTATAAAACGTCCGTGTCGTCATTTGCCATTCCACGTGGCGGATTCATGTTACACTTTCCTGAATCCTCACCGCACCTCGATCGAAGCATCCTTGACTCGCTGAAGTTAGACCAACTCGCATCGACACATACGTACTCTGCCTGCGGTGTTCACCTCGTTCGACTGCTTGCCAGACTCTTTTCCGTCGCGATATCACTCAACTCGGCTGTCATAAATCATGTCTCTGTTCAGGACTACCGTTCAGTCGGCAATCCTCAGCGCCATATCGAACATTGTCGCACAGTTGATATCCAGTTGGCAGTCCAATGTCAGGTTTACACTAGTGCGCGCTTCCATGCCATTGTACTGATTGAACACCCGTCTAGACGCCTTTCACCCTGGACATCGTCAGACTTCTCCAGTTCGTGGCTTTCTCTATCATCGCATGTCCACCGAACTATGTCTGGCAACGTTTCCTGGAACGCAAATTCCCGGCCTACGCCTCCGACCAACAGTCAGGCGTGTCCAAGAAGTCCGACGAGAAGACCACCTCGAAGCCTGCCTCGAAGCAGTTGAGCATCAAGAACACCGCCATCAAGTTCTCGCTCGATCAAACGATAGGAGCCGCCGCCAATGTAAGCATCTTCTTGAGGAGAACGATCGAGAAAAGCTGCTCACGTCTAGAATAGACTGTCATGTTCATTGCTGGAATCGCACTTCTGCGAGGCGAATCGCTGGACTCGGCCATACGGAACGTTCAAGAACAGTATCTCCCGATGACCATGGCGGGATTGAAGCTCTGGCCGGCAGTCAGTATTCTGAGCTTTGCTGTCATTCCGTTAGAGCATCGTATGTTATTTGGATCAGTGGCTGGACTCTTTTGGGGTGTCTTCCTTAGCATGACTGCTGGGTCGAACAGACACAAGTAGCAAGATGGGGTGGGAATTCTGATCGGGCGGGGTTTTGAACGAGATTGCACATGTCTTGAGCCGAACGTAAAGATAGATTCAGCTTTCGCTTCATTGTGTAGGAGGGAAGAGAAGTCTGCCTTCCATGCCCCCATCTGCAAGTAAAGAAACGTCAGCACTTGGTCTCCCTGAAGGAGCAAGCATATACCAAACTCACCAACTTGAAGATTCACACCGTTGACATGTCCACTCAGCGCAGGCGAAGCAAGCACACAGACTTGATTCGCGATGTCCTGCGGCGTCCCAACCTTCTGCAACGGAGTTGTTGCCAACGCTCTCTCTACGAACTTGGTGTCCTTGAGAGTCTCGGCGGCAAGTGGCGTAGCCACCCAACCAGGATTGACGGAATTCACGCGGCCTCTAGGAGCGATCGAGACGATCTCGTTCTTCAACGTTGGCGTCAAGCCGTACATCTGTGGGAGATCAGCCGGCCACTCGTTCTCCCCGAGGATACTGATTCAGAACTCACCAGAGCGGACTTTGCAGCGGCATAGTCTCCGTGGTTGGCTTCGCCGAATTTGCCTGCTGTACTGCCGATAAAGATGATGCTCGCGGAGTCCTTTGCCTCATTTGAAGCTGTGCGAAGGGAACGGAGGAAAGCTTTGCAAAGGAGGAATGGTCCGGTGAGATCTACGTCGAGTGTATTACGCTGCGTAACAGCTCAGCTTCTTGAGACAGCTTTCCCGTCATACTGACAATCTTACCCATTGATCGAGGTCCATGTCCGCGATGTGCCTGTTGTCTAGTAAGCATGGATGCCTATATCGAACCGATGTGAGGTGCTCTTACGCATTGTTGGCTGGCCAGACGCCGTGATTGACGACCAGCACACTCACGGGGCCACCGTTCTTCTGTGCAGCTTCCGCGAACAGTTCGTTGACTTGATCCTCGTTCCGAACGTCTGCTTGCAGCGGAACCACACCCTGAATGTTCGCCAGCTCACCAATTCGGGAGTTATCTGGTAATCAGAGTACCTTGTCAATAAGTGCATTCCACGAGTCACCTGCTCTCCTCAGCTCCGCTCACAATGTGCAGTCACTCGAGCACCTAGCTCCGAGAACTTTTGGACAGTCTCGAGGCCAATGCCACCGGCAGCGCCCGTGATGAGAACATGAACGCCTTTCAGTCCAAAATCGAGGGACATGATGAGTGAAGCTGTTAGGCAAGCTTGTACTCGAAGCTATGATGACGAATGTGTGCAAGTGGTATGGCAAGATGGAAGCGGGACATCCTCGTGCCGAAGTGGTGCCGTGAAGGGCGGAAGTGAATGATCGTTTCGCCTGAAATCAATAGGCGGCTCGAGAGGACATATTGATACAAGTGCGCTAGCTTGAGTAGATGAATGAGCAGTAGATCAGGAAGCCTCGACTTGATCCGCCCACGACTTGCCCGTTGCCTTTGCAGAATCAGGAAACATCTCCGCCTCTGCTGTCTTAGCTGGCACGGCCTCTGACTTCGCAGCTGGTGGAAGCGATGGAAAGTCGTCCGGCTTGGGGACCTCTAATCGTCCTTCAGGTCCACCCTGATTCGCAGCTCGAACTCCTCCTTGGCCCTTGCCGCCTCCTCGAGGTTCACGTAGCAGGTACTCCCTCCCATCAGAGTAGTCCCCGTTGTCACCGGCGAAGCCACCTTTCTTGTCGTGTCGTCCGCCTCCTCGGAAGTCGTCCTCTTGCTTCTCAGCATCCCATTCTCGGTTTCCAAGAGCCTTGAGCTTCCGGGCCCGGTTCTTCTCGCGCTCGCCCATCATCTGTTGTCTGTCCCTCCGCTCTTCCTTTTTGCGTTGCTCGGCCACGTGCTTTGCTTGCTGCTCGCGATGTTCGAACGATGCTGCGTCCGCCTCCGCTCGGGCATGTGCCGCGGTGAGATCTGCATTCTTGATCGAGATCTTGGCCATCTTCGCTGCGAGTTCGTCTTCGCTCAGCTTCGGCTTGCGCACGCCGGCCCCCCCCGCCGGTGGCACGGCGATCACCTCGGACAGACAAAGGTCCGTCTTTCCTCGGTCCTGTAGGTGCACTCTCGGGAGGTGGTGCGCTCTTCTGCGTCTGTGCTGGGGCTTGCGCCGGGGCCTGGTCTGAAGCTTCTGTAGGCTTAGGACTGCCGATAGGAGGATGTTGAGAAGGTCGCGACTGCGCATGGTTGTTACCATGATTCTGATTCCGGTCCTCGTACGCTCCTCTTCCTCTTCCTCTGCCACGTCCTCTCGCTCTTGTCGCCAGTGCTTCTCCAGTCGTCCTCGCGGGCTGCGGAGCCACCTCTTGCGCGCTTTGAGGCGCTGACCTTACCACTGTGGGTTCTGTCGCAGGAGTAAAATCATCGCTGAATAGATCATCGTCGGACCGGATGCGCATCGACTCTTCCGGGACTACATCGTTGAATAGGTCCTCCTGCGGTGGGGCAGTTTGCGCAAAGGTCTCGAGGGTAGCAACATCGGGCGGCGGTGAGTTGGCAGCGTATGGCGCGAATGTGGTCGCTGCGGCAGATAGTGTCGAATCGGCGGGCGGAAGAGGTGCGGTCTGAGCGCGGTCGTTAGCATGGTTGACTTTGCGAGCATTGTTCGCTCATCGCGTGCCTTTTTTGGCCTCGGCTGCTCTGCCGGACCGTCTGCCCACATTGACTTCTCCATATCGATGTCAACTATACAAGATGTTCCAAAGTAGTCGGAGGATACAAATAACGAGTGGAAAGTGCAGACTATGTAGAAATAGCTCGATTGTGTAGATCCTTTCATGTGATAGTTCATAGCCAGCTCTCGTGAAAGAACATGGTAAGCTGAGGTGGGTGGTACCAGGGAACCCTAAAGGACGCGGGAGATGTATCTTCAGCATATTAAAACACGCAGCAAGAACTCCGAGAGTCTCCGTAGGATCTCAGACTATTCCTTTGACAGACTCTAGCATTCTCGGGACTACAGGTGTACACAGTGACCTGAGGTGTACCTGTTTCGCCACGAAGCGCTCTGTCGTCATATGCCAACACTTTTGAAGGATGGATGCATGATATATAGCTGGGCAACCAACCTCGCCAAATCATTCAATCAGCTTGGATCTTCACTGGAACTACCGTCTGCAACATCACATCAACGAACAAAAGGTCTCCCAACCGAGGACAATCATGACCAGCCGATCGAACATTGTCTCCAGCAGCAGCTTCAGCTTCTCGAGCTCGAGCTCGAGCAACAGCTCAAGTGGCCAGGCGACAGGCCAGGCTACAATGAAGCAGACCTTCACCGACGCAGATGGCAACAAGACCGTGAAAACGTCCAACCAGACCCTCGGCCAGCCTGCAACTCAAGAGACCCGCCGATATGATTCGAGAGGACAGGCATTGGGCGACAGCGACGTTGGCGATCGAAGCAATCGTCGAATTGAGAATGTCAGCGACGAGCAGGCGAAGAACGACAAGCTGTACGAAGAGCGGATGGAGGATGAGTGAGTGAAGTCGTCCTTGGCCCTGCTGCAAACCTCGTAGTACATCGCTGACGAGTCGGTGTAGATACGCTAAGCGAGAGGGCGGTGCATGAGACATGGAATGAGGGATGAGGTCCTGTATTCATATATCATTGTAACATCGTCAAGCTGCCGCCGTTCGACACCGCCGCCTAGCTAGCAACCTCATCTTTGTCCTTGAAATCCAGCAGATACGGGTCAGTAATGAACTTGGCATAAGCCGGTCTTGACAGACTCCTGCCCGCGACATTGATGTCCGTCTTGATGTCGTCGATCAAGCTCTCTTTGCTCACGTAGTCCAGCTCTGGTCGGATGAAGCCAAGGATGTAGACGTTCATATGACTCTCGTAGAAGTCCGTGTCGAACTGGTGCATGATGTGTACCTCCACGCTCCGCACCGTGTTCTTGTAGAAAGGATTCCAGCCGATGGACATGACCATGGGGTATACGGCGCCTTGCTCTTCTATGTTCTTTCCATTGTTGTTCTCGGAAAGCACTCCGGTAAGCGTCTGGTGCACGTCCGCATCCATGAGCTTGTATTTGGAGTCGCTACCAGGAGGTTGCTGACTGATCGCTTTCGATGGAGAGAGGCCAGCCCAGCCGAAGTAGACACCAGACTCGACATCCTCATGACCGCCGACGGAGAGGCCAGAGAGGGGAATGTTTGCGGTGGGAATCCCGAGCTGTGGGCGTTGCGACGTCAGCAGGCGTGAACACAAGGGGTGGAAGTGGTTTGGCAGCAGCAGTGTGTTGACGACGGGATGCACACGCGTTTCCTGGCGGTGGAGCAGGGAGCTGGTAGCATGGTACTGGTATCCGCAGGTTACATGTCAAGCGGGCTCCAGCGGAGCGGTGCTGGTAACAGCGGGCTGGGCTGATGGAGCCAGTACAGCAGCCTTCAGCCCTTGCACCACATCACATGCATGTGACCTGCGTATGTATGCCGTAACGATGGTCGGCCAGCATGTTGAGTGATGGTGGTGTGGTGATTGGGAGGGAGAGTATGAGGTCGGTCTAGCAGGAAGTGTAGGGTTCGATGTATGTTCATACGCACCTCGGAGCTTCCACGCCCAAAGCCTTTGATGACCTTGCCGTTCAGGCGCAGTGGAAATGGCGGCGCGGGTCCGCTGTCGGGCCCAGCAAGAAGGTCGCGAGGTCCTTCTGGTCGCATTGTGTTTGCGAGAGAAGATGGAGTAGTAGTATGATTGTATGTCCTTCCTCAGCAATGATGCACTGGTGTGTAATGAATGGTTCATAAGGTGGGCGAGTTTGGGAGCTGACCGGATTTAACTTCATATTAATCCTGCACGACGACAACGCCCCTCTCTGACACCACGGAGCGAAGTACAAGTGCTGCGGTGCAAGGTGGTCAAATGACATAGACCTTGAAAGCGTTTACTGGACCGATTCGTTCAAGATGGTTCGGCGTTGGGCGTATGTAACAGCATTAGACATAACTGGCAAAACGAACACACCATACATCGGCTCTGATCTCAAACACCTCCATCGTGTGCAGTCATTATTCCGAGCGCTTTGCTTCTTCAAAGCCCAATTCCGCGAGCCCAAGACATCGATCTACGCTGCAAAGTCATCCATACAAGCAGACGCGCCATCCTCATTCAGTGATCCATCAGTAAGCAGGTCTGTCGCTGGGGTGTCGTGATCGTAATCGTTCAGATTTTGGGGAGGAACTGCATGAGGTCAGCTTGATAACGAATGAGCAAACAATAGGAGGCACTTACATTCATGACGATCAGCATTGGAATGTCAAAGACATCCCGTTTCACGTGCCAGCACATCACACAGTCTACTTTGCCATCTTTGTCGCCAAGCGCATTCATCCCCGACTCGGCTCTGATGATGGGCTCAATCTTGCCATTGCCGGACGCTTTGATGCGTTTCACATCCTCGCCAGGAGTGTCGGTCGATCCCCACCCGGGATGATCTTTGGTGCGGTATTTCAGTAGTGAACACGGCTCTCCAATGACGGATGTGCGCGACGCTCGGAAAGCCAACTCCGCGAAGTCGTCGAAGAATTGCACGACACTATCCTCGTCGATGAGTTCGGCCAAGAAGACTGGCTGAGGGCGGCCTGGATCAATGTCAAAGCGGGGCACCCGGGGAGTCGCAGTTCCCTTAGAGCTGGTTCCGGTCTGTATCCCGGATAGAGCTCCAGTATTGACGTTCAGGTTGGGTTCTTTCCCAAGCAGAACGTCGCGCTTCCATCCTGTGACGAGGCAGAACTCCTTGCTGACAGCTGCGACTTCGCCGGTTCGACGGCAAATGACTGTCGGCGTGCCGTAGTAACCAACCAGGTCTTCGTACTCAAACAAAGTGCGCTGGAAGCATTTCTCCATGAAAATAAGATCGTCGTGGTTCAAGTGTTGATTGCATGAAATGAACGAAGGCCGGATCGTAGCGAGCGCTTTGGCGATACGAAGGACCTTGTTCGCAGGAAAACGCTTCTGCAGAAAAGCTGTAAGAGCGTGGAAACCAAGAGTGTAGGAGTAGGGTGCTTGGACGGATGTGTACACCTCTGATGTGTTGCGACGACGCTTGCGATTGGCCTCCGTGCTGGGATCACCGGGGAACGGAGGCTGCTTACGAGAATTGTGCTGGGCCTGAGACAAGCTCTGGCGGAGCAAGTCTGACTGCTGGGTCTGCTCAGGCTGAATAAACTGCGTCTCCGGGGAAGACGTTGCGGCGTATTCTTGGTTCTGAGAATGCGGACTTGCGCCCGTCATTGAACCTTGCTCGCCGATGGCGAAAGCGTCCATTGCATTGTTCTGAGAAGTCCAGGCATTCACGGCACTGCCGTGCCTTGAGCCAGAGTTTGGAGCGTTTTGCCATGATGGAAAAGGTTGACTGTAGTTGAAACCAGACGTGAAAGCATTGCTGCCATCAAAGGAAACGCTGCGCTGATTATGCTGTCCCATGGGGTTCATGCCGTCCAACTCCGGGGTATTGACAGCACCAGAAGACATGTGACCAAGCATACCAAATTCGAGCGCACCGTAATGATTCCCGAAGTTGAGCTCCGATATGTTGAAGTTGAACAAAGAGGGATCATTGGGATCGAAATAGGGCGTGTCGAAGGATGTTCCACCAACGGTCCCTATTGACGGCGTATGGTCGAGGTTGCTCGTCAGGTCCTGGACGGGAGAAGTTTGCTGGCTAGCAGTGGTCTGAAACTGAGACGGCGTCTCGACTGGAGCACTCGAAGTATAGTCCGAGACCAGTCCATTGCCATCAAGCATGGGCGGGCCCATCTGATTTTGCTGGGAGCTCGATCCGTACTGAGGGTAGCTGGGCCCTGCGCTTTGTGGAAAGAATGTGCCGGGCTGGGAGACGGCAGGGCCATTCGGCATTGGAGCAGTGGTAACACTGGGCATGCTTGGATTCCGACTCATTGCGAAGTTGTTGGAAAATCCGGGGACCAGCGCCTCAACCGGGGCATCGTGGAGATATTTTGCCTTCTTACGGACGCCATCGTGGCATTGATCCTGGAGCCCACGTTTGATACACCTCAGACAAGGGCGTTCGTCACCTGCGGGTATTAGCACAGCCCGCGGAAACGATGTGGGACTGTCAGGACTTACCACATGTCAGATGCGCTCGTTGACAGGCGAAGCACGCGCGGCGAGCCTTTTTCCGCTTGGACCGCGAGGGATCTTTAGCGTTGCCTTTGGCAGGTTGTGTGGTGTTGCTTCCTGTCTGCGCAGGCGACTTCTCCTCTGAGGAACGTTCGGTCTTCTCTTCTGCCATCATGCTTGAATCGTGGTCTGCGCCTGGCTCTGGAGAAGGCGATGCATCCTCAGCGTCCGGCGCCATGTTTTAATGTACGATCCGCCGCGAGCACGACCCTCACGAGCACAGGCCCGACAACCTTTCGGACCCAGTTGCTGCTGTGCGTTGCCGTCGATGCTGGCCCAATTGGGTGACCCGACAGGCTGGAATAGAACCTCGAGTGCGCAGGACAGACCTTGCGATCACGCGTGCCTGGTGCGGCACAGATAAGCGTCGTGCAACCCTCTTGCCTCTCTGCAAATAAACCGTGGAACCTCCTTTGCTGAATGCCGTCTCGCTAACAGAGTCCCGATCCAATCTTCGCGGTATTACCGGACGGGTGCCAAAGGTAGCAGTCCGACACGCGGGATGGCAGAGGGAGCTTGTGGAGCGTGTTGCGAATGACGGCGACGGACTCGAATGGCGGTGCATTGGACGAGCGAGGTTCGGGCGTGGTGCGACGTTCGCTTCGCATTCATGCTACCGTGCTGGCGGGTTCGCGCAGCGTGGAGGATCGGTGTGGACCGTGTGGTGACGCAGCCGGACCTCGTGGCATCGAGATGCTGGGACGCCTCGTATTTGACTGTTGTGCGCTGTTTCCGCGGTCGCAGGCCATGCCATGTGCGTCGCAGGGGAGGTGAGGTAATTCAAGGCTCGCGTGGTGGTTTGCAGCGGTTCTCCACAAAGGCACAGCTCAGCTTCAGGGCACATGGAAGAATGGAAGGGCTTCACGGCGGGGCTGACGGGTGGGCGGGCGGTCGAGCATCCCTGCATATTGACGAGTCCATTTGATGCGATGCCATGAATTGCTGCCCTTGGCTCCCCACCATCAATGCCCTCTTGGCTAACCCGCTTCAAATCTACAGGGGCACACGAAGACCCGTACCGAACATCATCCCTCCCTCCCGCTCCACCCAACTCCCTCCCCATCAGATATACCACAGATAGACGACGACTAAATCGGGCGGTTGGCATCAACTTGACGTCTGCCACACTCACTCGCGCCTGTCACCGCCTTTCTGGAGGCTTCTACGCCATACGTGCCAAAGCAAGGGGATCTGGGCCTGGCGAATGACTGTTGGGAATTGCTGTGCACCTCCGCCATGTACAACCACGCAGTATCACGTGGGAGAGGCGTGGGAATACAATGGATGATAGGCGATCTGTTATTCGGCTAGAAGTGCACTGCATCTACGCTCCACTCGCACGCAGACGCACCCTCGCTTCTGCGCGCTGCGATTTCGTCCATACTCCATAGCGATGGCATCGCCCTGCAGGCACAGGTCCCAACATGCTGCCATGCCGCATCGCATATACGAGGGCCTGTGCTATCTGCGGTACCCCTTCTTTGCCTTCCTTCGGACTCGACGGTGGATCGCTTTGCAGCAACGCTGGACTGCTGAGACCGGCAGTGAAACCGCACTGCCTAATTGCGGTAGCTTTGATTGCCTAAATAGGCTACTTGGATTGCGCGTATCGTGACTTGGCACGTAGCTGCTTGCCGTGCTTGAAGAATAGGTACCTATGGAAAATTGGTCATCGCTGTCCATGGCATCGGGATTCCCAGAAGACTCACGGGAAAGGCACCATTGCGAGCGCAATGAACGCCAGTAATGAGCTGGCCCATTGATATCTATTCCAAATCAGTGTCAGACCGCTTTGTGCCTGGCTGTCGCTGCAGCTCACCCCAATCGATTGTACATCTGAATGCCGAAGAGAGGGAAAGCTGTCGCGGAAGTCAGGTACGAGCAGTCTCCTCACGGCAGGACTTTTGCATACCTGCGGCGAAGCTAGACCTCGCAAAGGAGTTCGCTGCTAGAGCACTGGCCGCGTACAGTGGATACTGATCAGGTATCAGTAGGGGTAAAGCCGAATCATTCACGGTGGTGACCCGCCGCTTGTACGAGCCAAGTGAAGCAACCGGAAAAACAGAATATGTTTCCAAGACCGAAGAAGCCGCTGAAGATTATCGGCACTGCGGGCGATTAGTCCGGTTGGCGATCGAAAGGTTTCTTTGATTGTACCAATAAAGTGTACATGGCTAAAGGTCCTGAGGGAGCGTTAGAGGATTACGCGTCTCAAAGCCATGGAGCAAAGTACGAACGTCCATCCAAATCCTAGCAAGCAGTGTGAGCGACGTCGACATGTTGCATTGCTGCTGTGACACTTACCAAAAAGAGATATAGGCACAATGATAGCACCGCTACGCAGCGTCAGCAACAGCAACAGCATCATGCAATGCAGGCACAAGTTCGATCTGGACCTACAGAATCGTCGGAGGTAGGCGAAATTCGGGCTCAGATATGCCGTCATTCTTTACCACGAGCCTGTTGTCTGGGTCTGCGTTAGTGGTAACTGGGACGAAGATGAGCGCTTCGATCGTCGAGAACGCACAGTTGCGGCGCCAAAGTGGATCGCAGCAGACTCCGATGAGCATGCCTACCAGGATTCCTTCATCAAATTGTCAGAGCCTATCTATGCCAAGCGGAGGACCAGGACGGTTTAGCCATGAACGAACCCAGAAAAGATAATCCTGTTTGCCTGGAGCAAGGCGCGAATGAGTTAGCACGGTTTTTCACATGCTGCTCGAGCGATGGACGAGGAGCTGTCTTAGCATGGTGGCAGTTGCGTTGATGCCTTCTCCCCTTGACTGACCACTAAAGCGAAGTATGTCAGTCAATGTATTTCTCAGTGCTTGCCATGCCAGGATTTGCGTACTTGGTTGAATCCGTGATTGTTTTGAAAAACAAGGGCGAAGGCGCCAAAGAATAGGTACAAGATACCTAGCAGGATGGCCGATAGCAGACACAGGAGGAGGACCATTGTTTCAAAACAGAGTAGCTGGAAAGGTCGGATGCAAGACCAGAGGACGGTCTGAGTGATCGAACGATCCATGATCTCGATGGGAGCTTTGAACTATGCTGCGAATCAGCAAGATGTCCTTTTCGACTCGATCTCTGGACTCCATACCCGATCATCACCCTTTTCTTTTCGCAAAAGCACGGCCTTCGTCCGCAGTAACACGGGACTAAACGCAAAAGGCGAAAGCGTTAGTCAGATGTGCGTTCGAGCTGGCCAAGATCTGCATGCAGGACATGTTGGCGAGATATTCCTACGATCCTTCACTTACGCGTATGTTTCTGGCACCGCGACAATTATTAGAATCCATTGAACAAAAGCCCAGATGATGAGAACGTACTGCCTCAATGTCAGTTGTGTTTTGAGCGATCTCAGGAGCACTCACAAAGCTCCATCGCCAATCTGCGTATTGATTTATGAAGCCTCCAATCAGTGGGCCGACTTCAGGACCCATGAATGGCGATGCCGTATAGATCATCATGGGCGCCGACAGCTTGTCCTTGGTAAACATGTCGCCGACCGTACCGCCAGCTACTGACAAGAAGGCGGAACCGGCGAGGCCATCGAAGAATCGAGCAACGAGCATGGTTTCAATGTTGGGCGCAACGGCACAAGGTATCAACCATCTGTGAGGCAAAAGATCAGCAATCGTGCACAATTCAGGAGAGCGATCGTCGAAGCCAGCAAGGCATGCTGAGCAATTGACTGCCGCCTCCTCCGCCTGTCAATCAGCTTACACCAAGAACATGCCAAAGGCACAGATGTAGATGTTTCTTCGACCATCTGTGAGCAACGAAGAGTCAGCCAGCAATACTTCTCCCTCAATCTAGATTCAATGAACGTACAGAACTCGCTCAATGGCGAGAGAAACATGGGACCCAGCCCCAAGCCAACAACGTAGGTCGTCAAGCCTATTGTTGCAACCAGCCGGGAGACTCCAAACTCCACTTCCATCTGTTGATATGTGCTCGTGTATAACGACGAAGCACACGTAACGCACAGCGAACCGGCGGACACGATGAACACAACGAGCCACTTCCTAGCCTCGGGTCTGTTCTTCGGATCAATTGGGTCCGAGTTGCCATCGAATTGGACTTCGAATTCATTTTTCGAGGCACCTTCTTCAGCATTCGTCTCATCCTGATCGCGGTCGTCGACGGTGTAGCCATCGTATGATGTATGTGATCTCGCGGACGAGTGGCTCCGGGTTTGTCGTAATGATACTGGATGAGGTCGTTGGGGGCCAGTCCGAGTAGTTGTGCGGATAGCTTCGTAGTTTCTCTCGCCATTGTCTTCCTCTCGGTCGTCAACGCTGGTTGCAGGCGCTTTGCGTTCTTCCCACGCCTCCCTCTTCTCGATGTCTGATCCCTGCGCCGAGTGCTCGCTTTCGGCTTCGGCTGCCATTTTCGGGCGAAACTTCGCCGTGGATCAATTGATGAACGAGGTTGATCAGCAATGCTCGACGAGGAACATGATGCTCAATCCCGCCTTGATACGCGCGAGGAGAGGAGAAGATGCGATGCGACTGAGACACCTTGAATGGTGATATTATGTCAAGAGCGCGCTTTGAAGTGGTAAGTAAGGTAGTGCAGTTGCGGTTGCCATTTCGCTGTGGGATACGTCACACACCTCTTGCTTATCTCCGACATTTAACACCGTCCGCACGGCAAGGACGGGAAAGAAGATCAGAGACATGATGCATCGATCATGTCTTGATTGATCAGCCGTGTAAAATCGCGAGAAAGGCATGAAAAAATGCCTGGTATGGCAGCTGCAAAATGAATGTCTTGACACGAGGTGTGAGAAGCTTAGCTGTGCTTGAGCTCGCCTTCAACGCCGTTCACTAGGTGCAAAATTCTTGTCCGAGTGGGTTGCATTGAAAGATCAAAGAAGCAGACTAGCAGCACCACCAGCAGAGCTCAAGCACTGTCTTTCGTCGTCGCTGCATCGCCCTCAAGAAGATGAGATTTCAGGCCACGATTCGAGACCGCCATGGCTCGCTGGAGTTCACGTTCCTCTTCACGAAGATCTCTCCTTGCCCGAAGGCCATCCTTCTCTGCGCGACGCTTCTCCTCCTCGACCTTCCGTTCTCGTTCTGCCAGTGCCTTCTCACGACGTCTGCGCTCCTCGCGCCTCTGCTCCTCCTCGATCCGCTGCTCGTCGGTCAGGTCTCCATCTTCAGGCGCTGAAGGCAGCTTTCGAATCTGGTCCTCGATAATAGAGTCTCGTATCGCCGTAGGTAGACTGATGTAATAAAGATGTGACAGCAGCTGTTGCGGCAGGGCCTCGAGGCGTGTGTCGCGATTGAGCGCTTTCAAAGGCAGGCCTTTCATCAAGCTCTGCAAATCTGCTTTTCGCGTACTCTCCGGCAGCTTCAACCGATTGATGTGGTCGCGGTATAGCTTCTCACGATCCTTATCTCCAAGTTTACGATCGTTAAGCTCGGCTTCACGCTTGTACTTCCGTTTGAATTCCGGCCAGTACAACTTTGGAGTAGCCTTCAGATGCAAGAATGCCAGATATGGTATCTTTGGATCTTGCTTCTCTATTGCTGCTCTCTCTTGTTTGATTTGAGCAGCCTTGTCCTTCACCCAAGCATCGAAAACTTCCTTCCGTGCTCGCATATTTGGCAACACGGTGTAGCGATCGTCATTGATAATGCTCTCATCAGATTCATCAGCAATGATTTTGTCCCATGGAGTGAACGGGCTTATCCGATAGTCGTCCAGCAAGTCCCGGAACAGGTTCGCAGCATCGTCGTCGGTCAGCGGCAGACCCTCTGCACCGTCAGCCCACTCTCCCTCGTCTGCATCACCATACTCGCCCGGGTCCAGACCGTAGTCCTCTCCCATCTGCGCTAGCTGCCAAGCAATGTCATCCTCACCAAACTCAACAGGTCTGTCATCAGCTGCCTGCTCAGCTTCTGCATTCTGCGCTTGGGTGTCATTGGCAGTTCCCTCCACTTCCTCCTTCTCTTCTCCTTCGGAATCTGTGACCTCCACCTCCTCGTATGATCCATCACTGTCATAATCAAAGCCTTGGGGTTGCAAAGAACGGACAGCTTGTGAGACATCTTTGACATCTTGCTCCTCGTGGTGTTCAGCTTGCGCTGCCAACTCTGCCATCATGGCCGCCTCGTCCTCCCGCTGTAAGCTTTCACTTCGTCTCCTCCTACTGCGCCCTTCCTTGTCCGCAGCATCCTTGACTTCTGTCGCCGTGCTCTTCTCCCTCATCTGCTTGAGCTGCTCTTCAGCCCACTTGGCATTCTCTGCCTTCTCCTTTTGATCCTTCCCCCATTGCTCGAACTCGACGACGCCAGGCATGATATCTGGAGGAATGTGCCAAAAGCTCTCTTTCGTTTCTGTATTGTGCACGAAGCGTCTTCGGAGTCTCGTTCGGACCAAAACCCAAGGTTCGTACCCGGGCAGAACATGCTTTGACTTCGGCCTGTCTTCGCGATCGCGCCAGTCATGATAGCCTCCTCGTGCTTGGTTTGAGCGGTATTCACGATGCTCTGGAACTGGTTGAAAGATAGGGTTCGAGGCATTTCCATACCCATAGGCAGTCTCGTTGGCAGTAGGACCTCCAAGCGGCACGAAGTCGTTCTGGCCCTTGAATGCTGGCGAGGATGGCCTCGGTCGCTTGTTGGGCGCCTCCATCAAAGCGGATGCTGTTCGAGTTGTGTAATTGTGAGTAGAGCAACAAAACGTGAGTTGAAGTAAAATGTTGGAGATCGTAGTTCTACCGGAGTGCGGTCCGCAGACGCGCGACATCGAGCTTGCCTGGAGCTTGAACTGCATGTGCTTCTACGAAACATCATCAAACGACATAACGCTCATCCACTTCGCCGTGACCATCAGCTTCGACATTCGCCCGTCCCATCAACATTCACCGACACTGACCACCCACACAAACGATCGCCGCCACCGCAGACATGTCGAGACGTTACGACAGGTAAGGTTGAGCGTACAGACGACCGCGTATCTCTTCTGACAATTTTCCATCAGTCGCACCACCATCTTCTCGCCGGAGGGTCGTCTCTATCAGGTTGAGTATGCTCTCGAGGCCATCTCACACGCCGGTACCGCCTTGGGAATCCTAGCCACCGATGGTATCGTCCTCGCAGCGGAGCGCAAGGTCACGAGCAAGCTGTTGGAGCAGGATACCAGTGCCGAGAAGCTATACATTCTGAACGAGTGAGTGGTATCCGGAGCGATTGTCGCTCGACAGTTGATACCAGGGTAACAATGCTAATTCAGCCCTCGAACAGCAACATGATCTGCGCCGTTGCAGGCATGACCGCCGATGCGAACATACTCATCAACTACGCCCGTCAGGCCGCCCAACGCTATCTCCTCACCTACAACGCCGACATCCCATGCGAGCAGCTCGTACGACGACTGTGCGATCTGAAGCAAGGATACACACAGCATGGTGGTCTTCGTCCGTTTGGTGTCTCATTCATCTACGCTGGCTGGGACAACCAGCGGCAATTCCAGCTCTATCAGTCGAACCCGAGCGGCAACTATACTGGCTGGAAGGCGACGAGTGTCGGTGCGAACAACGCGAGCGCTCAGTCGTTACTGAAGCAGGACTATAACGAGGACTGCAACCTCAAGCAGGCGTGCGAACTGGCGGTCAAGGTGTTGTCGAAGACTATGGACAGCACGAAGCTATCAAGCGAGAAGATCGAGTTCGCCACGGTTGGGAGGACGGAGAAGGGGACGATCTACCATCACCTGTGGGCTGCCGACGAGATCGACACACTACTCAAAGAGCACGGTCTGGGAAAAGCTGCGGAAGAGCCGGAGGCATAGACAATAACGGTTGAGCGATGGAAGGTGTACACTACGAGAATAACTGAGGCGCCTGGCATGGCTCGGTGCGGCTGTGCATGGGTGTAGTCGCCGCGCATTTGAGATGAATCACATGCAACCGGGCTACAAGCGGACAATTTGAAACGCAACTTCGGCAGCTTCAATTCACTTGAGCAAACATCGGCGGCACGTGAATGCTCGGAAGAAGTCTAGAGTCACCCTCAAGCTCAGCGAATTCAGCCTTCCCATAAGTATTTCATCTCGTGATTCATGAACCATGATGAGCGCCTTAGCATTGACGACCACCGATGGCAGACTCCAGCCAGACCGCGAGCTCCGCGAGGGATGTTGACCTTCACTCGGCAATGCAGACTCGGCTTCCAACGATGGTGTTTAAAAAATCACGACATCACGACTTTCCAATCGTGAAATTCACCTGCTCCAAGCCTTACGAGACGTGCATGGCGATCAAAAGATGGTTGTTCGCCTCGATCGAAGAGGAAATCGCTCACGAGCGACAAGCAATTCGCATGGAGGACCTCAAGCTATCTGATTTGCCGAGAGAAACGGACGCTTCTCTCATGCTGCTGGAATATGCTGCGCAAGCGAATGGGCTGCGCATAAGCATACTCGCCCTGATCATACCTCGAGACCCAGACCTCCGCTGGTTCTACTCCACCAAGCCAATAGACCTACTTCTCACAAACCTTGCGAACCGTGGACTCATCACATCTCCCCTCACTCGAGAGCCGACCTCCGATCACCGTGTCTGGGAGAATGCGAAGTACCAGCTCGATGGGCCTCCTTTACCCCGGCGATCGATGAACGGACAGGGGCAGGAAGAAAACCCGGACCACCACTGTCGACTCTACATCTTCTTGCAAGACGCCTTCCTCGCGGCCATCGCTGTGCCCCATCACCCAGACTACATCGAAGCGATGAACTTCACCGACTACTCCCCTGAGATTCTGGACCCAGACACGGCGATTCAGCGCATAGAAGCAGACGAGGTGTCCGCACATTCCAAGGACGGCAAAGATCTCAGCGACGACCGATATCTGCTCGAGCTTCACCCTGCCGAGCGCGAGATCGCCTCCCTGGTCCACCTCCACTGCGCAGAGTACATGCTGATGAAGCGGAAGTTCTTCTTCGAGTTCTACCTCGAGATCATGCATACCAACAAGAATGTGGAGGGCGGAAAGCAGAGAGTGAAGAGTGATCGAGCGCATGCGCGTTGGTTGGAAGAGACCGAGCCATACAAGTGGCGACCCGTGCGGGCGAGGAGGTGTGTTGACGGATGGAAGATTCTTGGTCTGCTGGACGAGAAGAAGATCTTTGCCTGGGTCAGGAGTGGGGGCATGTTGCAGCACTCGCACCATTGGGTGGAAGACGATGGCGAAGAGGGCGATGTTGTGCAGACAAGGTAGACATGGACTCTCTGGGGAGTCTAATCGATGCAACTTGTAATTCGCATGCACTTCTCTTGGGAGTGAGCAGTAGGGGTAGTAGGGTAGCACTCTCCGGGCGGTTGCGTCCACGACAGATCTGACAGCGTGACGAATCTGTTTCTGAAGGTATTGCAACGCCATCTTCATTGTTCGTGAAGTCGCCTTGAACGACCCCATGGTCGTGTGCGATGCATAGTTCATTCCTACATTGTGGGTTGTCCATCATGTCCGGCCAACAAGGTTGGCGAGCTTGCAGGAGTGACTTTGCGAACGGGCATGAGGTCAGTCCGGTCGTTTTCCGAAGCCGGCTGTTAGAGATCACGCGTCCATCGCGACAGCTATTTCTACTAGCATGGTATGACCGTATCAGCTCTTTATCTACCTTACCTCACTGCCTGACTCCTTGACCCTCCTACTCATCCACAGCTGCAGCACGAATCATTCACCTCACGCCAACCACGCCATTCCTCGTCCTCAAGCCTCTTGCCTCAGCACCGATTCACCTCTTGTGACTACCCCGCGTAGCCACACCGCAGCACCTCCAAGTCCGAGACACAGCGTCTCATCGTAGAGTTGCCCCTAGGTTGCCTTCTAGGCAAGCAATACACAAGCCGATCGCAGCAAACACGATCGTTTTGCCATATCCGAAACTCTTGCCTCCGTGAGAGAACACCGACACCGAACCCAGAAAGCGGGGAGCACACTCAGAAAGAGCATACTTGGGGAGCATACGGCAAGATGAGTAGTCCAAAGCGGAGAATCGAGACAGATGTACGTGAACTGCTGCTGGGTTGGCGATGATACCGTGGCTGACGAATCTACCATCGAAAGGTCATGAAGATGTGAGAGCTGAGAAGCGTTTCGGTCGGAGGAGCAGGGAGTCTGACAACCGGCGTAGGCTCATGAGTGATTACGAGGTGACTCTGGTCAATGACAACAGTACGCTCTCCCTCCTATTGATCTGCCGGTCTCGATCGCAAAATGTGTCCACTGACTGACCTGTCTTGACAGTGTTCGTCTAAGCCACGCCGCGTTCAGATCCAGCTCGTCGATCGCCTACTGACTGTTTGTGCAGGCAAGAATTCTACGTGAGATTCAAGGGTCCAACAGAGAGTGAGTGCGATCGGTGTGCCTGGTTCAACCCTCGCCCAGCTGACCCAACAAAGCTCCCTTCGAAGGAGGTCTCTGGAAGATACATGTGGAGCTACCCGACCAATACCCGTATAAGAGCCCGAGCATCGGATTCGTGAATCGCATATTTCACCCCAACATCGACGAGTTGTACGTTCTTGTCTCAACGGAAGGGTCTGGCGACTGACGGACATTCGCAGATCCGGCAGCGTGTGCCTCGATGTGATCAACCAGACATGGTCACCGATGTACGACATGGTCAATATCTTTGAAGTGTTCCTACCCCAACTCTTACGATATCCCAATCCGACCGATCCGTTGAACGGCGAGGCTGCGGCGTTGATGATGAGGGAGCCGAAGGGATACGAGGCGAAGGTCAAGGGTTCGTGAAAAGTTAAAGAGCCTGCATGAGAGGTGGAGAAATGCTGACAGAGAGGATCAGAATACGTGACCAAGTACGCGTCGAAAGATGCGGCCGACGACGCTGGCGGCGACTCCAACGATAGCGACGAGATGAGCAGCGTTGGCAGCTACGACGACGAAGACGAGGAGCCAGCGGGTACAATGGACGAGGTTTGAGCGCCGGCTCGCTCCCCTACGTTGCAGCAGACTTTCCATACCCTACGGCGTTTCTCAACGCTGGAGTTCTCGTTTCTGGAAGGCGTTTGGCATGGGTTCGACGAATGATTTGGTTATTCTCACAGATTGCGAAGCAAGGAAGGACTACTGATACGGCACCTGCAAATTTAGAGAGGTGACCTTTTGGGCATGCTCGATATCGTTACGGAACTCATCTCAGGACAGACTTACGTATGGATGACCATGAATTTCAATACGACCCCAAGCTGCTGATATCCGCCGTCTCTCAGAGGAGCGGCCCAAGCACACCAAGACAGGATCGGTCTTCAGCGATGTCACCCACTGCTTGATCCTTGTGACAACTGCGATCGATGCTTCGACCTCTTCCCATTCGGATTCGCCGCATCTACCGTGCACGTGTGTAACCGATGACCATGGAGGAGACAAGGTAGAGTTGTTAAAACTTCCCTGTTGTTATACAAGCCAGCGCCATTGTTTGGACGTTCCTATCTTGGAATTGGCTTACGACGGATGCGGGATACGGTCCCCAGTCTGCAGCCCCGCGGCCTGCTTCTACCATCCGGATGGTACATTTGCTGGCGTCAGCTGCATTTCATCAGTCGAAAGAGTCAAGACAGAGTAGTGCCTCACTCCAGCTGCGAGTCTTGTAGTCCGCCTTGCTCTCTCGACCTCGATCAGGACCTGCAATTGTAAGCTGACGAGATTCTTGACCGGGATCAGAATGCCGGAAGAAACGCCGTTTTCCACTCTCCAATCGAGCCTCAAGAAGCAATGGCGCATAGGCCGAGCCGGGACCAAATAAATCTCGGTCATTCGGAACGAGTTCCCTGATGGTGAGCGCGCGGCGGCTGCGAAGCTGATCTAGATCAGACATCGTTTTGAAGAGCTGATTCACGGGAACTGGAAGAGTCATCTAGTCACAAGCGGTCGGATTATCGGATCAGGTATTCAGGTTGGAAGTTGTGCTTCTGGAATTTCTTTCGGGGAGCAGCTGTTTCTCGGTACTGGCCAAGCAGCCGGCTCATGCGATTCGTCGCTGCGGTTGCGAACGCGCGAGTGGCTTGTTCGGCCACGTGGAAAAGCATCCTTAGCCGTTTGTAATACGCATGCTGCATGCACGTAGGGCGGATGGTAATCATCGTGCAGTCGTCATGAATACATACTACTCTGTCTTTCTCCTTTCTCCTGCGATGGTGATTTCCCCTTGAATCCGTCGACCCAAGGGAACGAGCGAATGACCACATCGCATATCGGCGAAACCAAGGGCACGGTAGCATCGTTCCGTGCGCCATGGCGTTCTAGCGTGTGACCGTCAGGCAAAATGTGCGGCTGTAATCTCTGAGATGAGCAGATATGATGGATGGATGAATGGATGGTGGAGGTAGAACGACAATTGTCTGGCGACAAGACGGGAGAGTACGAGGCATATGACCATGGCGGTGATGATAAGAGAAGTCAGACAACACCGCACCTGATCAGCGTGATTCGTCGTTCATGCAATCATTTCTCGCAAATGCCCCCGGTTTAACTCTGAACTCTACGACGTAGATCTCACCTCACTTCAGGCTTCGACCCAACCCAAAGCTTATTACCTTATTACCCATTCCTCCGCTCCCATCGCAATTTCGTCCATTGATCGGATTGTCACCACTTCATTCACCTCGCCGTTTCCTGATCCTCCCTGCAGCGAGCGCGAAGCCGTGATCTGCACGAACCGGAACGTCATCCTCCACGGATTGCAGCCACAGCTTCACATCACGCCGGCACGTGAAAGCCTGGCGGTGCAAACGAACCAAATACCAATTCACATTGCGTTCCGCTGTGCGACTGTATACACTCTCGCGGTGCACTGCCGACCACATCTGCGTGAAACCAGACCTTGTCTGTGGCGCTCTGAACCCACCTCGACCACGCGTTCGCCTCGCCGGGCCCGCACACGCTCCTCCAGCACCTCGTCCGGCGCCATCATAAAGCAGCACAGGAACCCCACGCACCTGGTCACACGAAGCCTCTCACAACGACGGGAGACCGTTGCCCGCCGATCTTCCACGCTCGTCGCGACGACGCACCATGCAGTGAGAATCCGATCCGGTCTGCATCCTTTGCCTTTTCACTCGGTCTCTGGAAATGGGAAACTCCAACTCCAATATCGTCTTGACGGATGAGGTCAACCTGAATCACTTCCGGCTATTGCGAGTAGTAGGAAAAGGCGCATTTGGAAAAGTCAGGATCGTGGAACGCAAGGACACGGGCTTGACGTTTGCGCTGAAATATATCAGGAAAGATGAGGTGGTACGGTCGGAAAGTGTGCGCAACATCATACGTGAGCGGAGGATGCTGGAGCACCTGAATCATCCGTTCTTGTGCAACCTTCGCTACAGCTTTCAGGATATGGAATATCTTTATATCGTCGTGGATCTGATGAATGGTGGAGACCTCCGATTTCACATCTCACGAAAAACATTCACAGAAGAAGCGGTCCGCTTCTGGATTGCCGAACTCGGGTGCGCATTACGATACATCCACAAGCAAGGCATTGTCCATCGAGACGTCAAACCAGACAACGTTCTTCTCGATGCGGAAGGCCACGTCCATCTGGCAGACTTCAACGTCGCCTCCGACCTTACCCCTGGACGGCCGCTCACCAGCAAGTCCGGAACACTGGCATACCTGGCTCCCGAAGTTTACAGCGGTCGAGGCTACTATTCTGAGCCAGACTGGTGGTCCCTCGGTGTCCTCTTTTACGAGTGCATCTACAACAAGCGGCCGTTCGAGGCGAACCATCACGATGCGCTCGCGGCAGCGATCGTGAAAGCCGATCCGCCATTTCCTGTCACCTCGCCACCTGTTTCCATGCCTTGCCTACATGCCATCAGCTCGTTGCTAGAAAAGAACAAGAGCCTACGAATAGGAGCTGCCAGCTGGGAGTCCTTCACTGACAATCCTTTCTTTAGAGACATCAATTTCGCCGCTCTTGAAAGGAAAGAGTACGAGCCGGTATTCTGTCCATCTAGCGAGAAGACGAACTTTGATGCGACGTATGACCTCGAAGAACTATTACTGGAGGAAGCACCACTCGAAGCTCGAGCTCGGAAACAAAAGCCGAGGGCTGAATTGAGAGAGGATGCAACACAACAAGAGATTAGAGCTGATGAACTTCATCGCATGATCGAAACCATGTTCGAGCCGTTCAACTACACCATAGTACCGAACGACCGAGATCCAGTACCGGCGGTGGCCAGAGATAATGACCCAAGGGCACGGCGAGCGACAAAAAGCGAAAAGAGTTCGCCGAGACAAGCCAGCAACATCGCAAGACCAAACACAGCGACTCCACGTCCGGTTCCAACTTCGGGCTCCGCTACTCCGGGCAGCGCAACCTACACTAGATCATCGACACAATCTCCCGCAGGCTCGCCGCCATTACCCGCCGCTGCACTGGATCTCCCAGCAGGTCCCACGTCCGCAGGTCCGAGCGAATTCTTCCTGCCGGTTCAACGCCCAGAACTCAAAGAGCTGCCTCGAAATGTCGCACCTGCGCCTCCAGTAGTAGGGTCGGGGTTGACCAATTCACAGCGGCCCCGAGGCTCGACTCGGAGTACATCGACGGCTGGAGGTGTACAAGTGGTGCTCGATGAGCAGGGCAGCTGGTCTCATATGGCGAATCAAAGTCAAGGTTTCGTGGCGCAGCCACAGGAGGAGCAGCGACGAACGGAGAGGCCTTCGGGTATGCTGGGGTTCTTGAACAGGAAGAAGGGTAGAGATCGGAGTCCGAAGGCGGTCAAGGAGAAGGAAAGAGGAGTGCTCGGCAAAGAAGGCGCGCGTGTGGTCATTAGCCATGGTTGAGGTTGCAGAGCGTGAAGTGCGAGTCACTTTGAACCACGCATAATTGGCTGCAACGAGGTCGATGCCTATGACAGGAGAGATCCGATGTGAAAAATCCTCACCTCCACCGCTGAGACGACGAAATGCTGGCGTCTGCACTGCCGGAGTGCATGGCAGGCATTGGTCTTGTCGCCTTCCTGCCTCGCGGCAACGAAGTGTCGATCTCGTGCCGACGGAGCATCACCATGAACACGATAGGGATGCATGGCATCATTGGGCATTCACGCGGGCTGGGATCAAGCATATGGACATGGGCGGAGCATGGGCCATGGAGTCTCGGTTATCAATGCATGATGGGAAAGGGCACATGACGGAATGTTGTCGGGAACAATGCTCACACCTGAGTGATGTTATATCGAACGGGCGGCAGTAGCATATCTATCAATCGAAATTTCGAAATCTTGTCCCACACCCCAACCGACCGCAGGATAGAGAACGGACAACGAACGTTCCACTTCAAGATCTGGCCTGAAATTTCGCACACCGGTCTGAAATTTACCCACAGGCGATCATTCGCCATTTTCAAACTGCGTTCTGCTTCAACGCACTCGCATCATCAAGCTCGACTGTGACAGTCCAAGACCAGGCCAACTCGCTCATCGATATCGGTCAACGCCGCCGGCACAAGAACATACTGGATTCCGCGGCTTTCGAAAAGCTGCTTGAAGGTCTCGTCGAAGCGGAGCCATTCAGTCAAGTCGGGAGGCACGAGCCGGACTCCATCGTCTGTCAACCAGCTGCAGCCGGACTCACAAAGGACGACCAAGCTCTGCTTCATCTTGGACTCCAGAGCGGTCCAGTGCGAAGAGGACAATAGCTTGTTGGCTGCGTTCACGCCAACGTAAAGCTGCGTGAATACTATGGGATCCAGTCCCGATCGGTCAGAGATGTACCATGAGGCGCCTTTGCCTTTTTCCTCTTCGAATGCCTCTTCGGCGTGGTATTGAGCCTGCAGAATGGCTTCCTGGAGCTGGAGGCACTTCTCAGGCGAACTCGTTATATCGCCTCTGCTGATCTTGAGATGTTTCAGTAGATCTCGTGCGACTTCGCCAATATATGCCGGCCGGCCGGAGTTGCAGGCATCTTTCGAGGTTGCGTAACAGTGCTTCAAGGCGCGAAGAATCGTCGTTTTGCCGGTGCACGGTGCGCCAACGATGTAGACATTCCTTGGTGCTGACATTGTTGGAGTCAACAAGCAGACAGGACCGTTCTGAAGTGATTTGAGGAGGAAGACGAACCGGTCGGGCGATGCATGACTTACATTACTCCGCAGGCTGGGCGCCAGGGATTGATAGAAGTGTGGAACTATTGAATGCATCCAACCACCCACCATGCATGCATAGACATGCAGTGTTATCAGGCCGCTTATCGACAAAGCACACAGCAGGACATTCGTATACCTCAACTCAACATCAAAAGCAGAAAGAAGGTAGGATCCGCTCTACCCTCTTAATGGCCAGCCTACGCACGTTTCAAAAATGTCTGCAGGACAAGTTCGACCTCAAAGACGACGCATGGGAATATACGGTGCCGGACCTCCCCTCACCAAGCACCCTGGACAGTGCCGGCAAGGTGAAGCTCATTAACTTCGTGTCTACGAGGGACAAAGAACATGCGTCTCTCCGAATCGAAACGCCTGCGTCGAACAGAATCGTGAGGAGCGAGCCACCTCATAAGCTCCTCCTGCTGTCATTTTCGGAATTCAAGCTACGGCTCCCACCGTTGCCGGGCGACCACGATGTCAGATTTGCGACGGCGCGAGAGTCAGCTGGATACATCGCGAAGCTACTCAAGACAGGAGTCGTGCTCAACGGCGTCCAATACCACTTTTTCGGCCACAGCAATAGCCAGACACAATCTCGTTCTTGCTACATGTACGCCGCGTCGAAAGTCGATCTTGCACGGAAAGTCGAGGCTTTGGGAGATTTTTCGAGGCTGAAGACAGCAGCCAAGAAGGCAAAACGAATCGGACTGCTGTTTTCCAGCTCGGAAATGGCACTCGAACTGCAGCCCGAGCGTTGCGAGGACATTGACGACGTCTCGCGGAATGAGTACACTTTTACGGACGGTTGCGGGCGTATCGCCGAGCATTTCGCAAAACTCGTTGTGCAGAAGAGGAATGTCGTCTTTCGCAACAAGCGGTACTTGCCTGCTGTGTATCAGATACGATATCGTGGCTACAAAGGCGTCCTCACGCTTTGTCCTGAGCTGAAAGGTCAGACTCTGGTACAGTTCAGACATTCGATGCGAAAGTTCAACGATGCCAATGACCTTTCATTCTCCGTGGTAGCCTACTCGAAGGTTCGTACATCATGGTATCAATTGCGGCGCTGTGTCATGCTGATAATCTCGTAGCCTTACGCATTCGGATATCTCAACGATGAGATTGTCTTACTACTTCACGCGCTCGGCGTATCGACGGAAGTCCTGTTGCGAAAGCAAGAGAACTATTTCACACTGTTGAAAGGTGCATTGGACGGAGATTCGCAGAAGGCATTCCAATTCTTGACGTATCAGAACGAAATGGATCTGGCAGAAAAGCTGCTGATGAACGGGACGGCCAGCGTTCAAACTTCGATACGCAAGCTTGTTCACGGCGAGCTGGACAAAATGATCAACAAGAGAGACGAGCAGAGATGCCGTATTGCAATCAGAGATTCCAGACTTCTGTTCGGAGTTTGTGATCCTTGCGGTACAAGCGACGGCCGTGGTAAGCTACGCGAGGGTACATGTTTCGTGAGAGTCACGGATCATCAAAACGGGGAAGCTAGAACGATTGTCAACACCGAGGTTCTGGTCACTCGCAATCCATGCTTGCATCCCGGAGATCTTCAAAAGTTCAGAGTCGTTGACATACCAGAATGGGCGTATCTGACGGACTGCATCGTGTTTCCAACTGTGGGCAGGAGACCCAGTGCAGACCTCATGTCCGGTGGAGATCTGGATGGAGACAAGTTCTTCGTTACGTGGGATCGTGATATCATCCCTCGCATAGTATCTCAACCAGCAGCATATCCTGGAGGCAGAGAGCGCATCGAGTTCGGAGAGATCGACGGAGACAGCAGAGCGGAATTCTTTGCTCAGTACACCAATGCTTCGCTGGGCAGAGTGAAGAATCTGTACCTCAAGTGGGCTCGACTGGATGGCCCGCTTAGTTCGGAATGTCAGCAGCTCAATCGTCTCTTCTCGCAATGCGTGGATGGCAATCGCATCAGAGTTCCCCAAAATCTCGAGGATCCGCCGGAGCCAGCACCAGACGGCCCACCCTTCGTACTCGATGTGCTACACGACGATGCAGTCCGGCAAGCGGGCAATGTGATCGGTGCGAAATCTTCCTTTCAAGAGGTCTCGGGCGATTTGCTAGACTTCATCTCCAACCGCGAGGACTTTGCGTTGTCCGAATTCGAGCTCATCCAGCTGATCTTCAAAAGGTGCAGAGAAGAGCACCTCAGCTTTTCCCAGTACACACCATACTTCAGCTATGCTGCCCTGAGCGACGAGCAACGGCTATGGCTTTTGGGCGTACTTCCACAGGAGAAGCATCTACCTGGCCTCATTCGGAATGGCTTGCTGCAATCGGACCTTGTCAATTCCCAGGAATTGGAGAGATTCAAACTGGACGACCATCGCCTGCACTGGAAGCAAGTCTTCAGCTCGTCGTCTGACCGCATGGGACAATTCTTGGGCGTCACTGGGCGTGTCTTGGAAAATTTCCACAAAAAGCTCATTATCATTCAAGCCGACGAGCGCCTGGTTCTCATGATATATGTCCCGCAGAAGATCTCCAAGGCCAGTGAAGTGGAGGTCTCTGATTCTGTCAGAGTCTTTGCGCTGCCTCGTAGTGCGGGACCGGACTCAGCACAATACCGCGTGAAAGCGTCAAAATCCAATTCGAGGTTGTATTACGATGATGGTGCCTTTCAGCTCTACGAACAGAAGCGGGCCGACACATTCATCTACCTGCAGCGAGGACCTCAGGACTTGACGGCATTGAACAACATCACCAGCAAAGGTGATAGACGAAGGCGGCATGCAGAAACTCTCGACACAGGAGAGAATTACGACTTCCGAGCAAGCGTGGCTTTGAACAAGATCAGTGACCCGATCAGACTTCATGTAGGCCGCATGAACCGTGCGGGCATACAGGCAGCAGAAGTCTACGTAATCAGCAATCGCGATGTGGAATCTATGCGACTCCTCGATGCCTGGCTACATTACGTTGATACGGAGAATGTGCTGCCCTTGTTCGCCTCGTCGCCAAGGGAGTACACGGCGCCTTCGCTGAAGAACATTGAGCAGGACAATGTGCCACCAGCCGTTCGTAGTGTTGTTTGGCACAACGATCTCACCGCGCTAAAGAGAATGCACCATCCGAGCGACGTGCGTATGGCGATATCTTTGCTGAACTGCTGAACCGCGCCGAAGAGAAGACACGACTGCGTATGGTCTACGCCGAGTTGTTGCGCTATGCGCATGAGGGAAACGCCGCGATAGATTCCTCGACGCTCATACGCCTTCTGTTGAACACGCTACTCGAATGCCACTTTCTGGCTCGACTGTTTCTCGAATCTGAGGCCTGGGTTGAGTGGAAGACTTCTCTGGCCGATGAAGCACTACATGTCCTCCCACAGATAATGTGTGAGCTTGTGCTGGACGCCAATCGCCTGCAATTTTTCATCACAATGCCCATCAAGCTGATCCTACGCGAGCTGCACCAGGTCTCATTACAGCAGCTCGTGGATCTCGTCGAGCTGATCACCCTCGCTGTTGGCCAGCCCGACCTAGCCCTGGATCTACTACTCGAGTGTATACAGCCTGAACTGACGAGACTTCTGGCCGGATCACCGCCGGAGATACATCAAATCAACAATCATTTGATGGGAATCGCCCTAAACCACATCGACGAGGCAAGCGGTGATAGCAGATTATCTCAGCATAGTCTAGAGCTGCTCCCTGATGGCCGACTCGACGGATTCGAGATCGTCAAAGCCACTCTCCGGATCGACATCCCAGAAGGACCACCGAAGATAGGAGACCATGTACGTTTTGTCGCTGATGGGCCGCCTCGCAATGCTCCGGCGGAAAGGCCTTATTCCATGGACGCCGTGGTGGTCAGCTCGAATCAGGGATCTGCATCCTTTCGATGTATAGGGCATCCTCCAGCATATCTGGCAGATTGTTCGTGGAAGTTCAAGAACTGCGGTTCGTTCGTGACCAGCAAGGCCATGTTTGATGCGGTCAAATCCTTCTACGGCACCAAGCTAGAGTGCTGCGGTCTGTATCATCAGCTGGTCGGAGACATAGATACGAATGACGCCGGAATCCCGAACGACGCAGGTGGACGCGCCAAGGACGTCGAGACATCCACTCTGAACGAGAGTCAAAGGCGGGCACTCTGGGCTGCGATTCAGACTCCGCTGGCCTTCCTTTGGGGCCCGCCCGGTACGGGAAAGACTTCTACCATCGTGGCAATACTCAAAGCCATGCTCGCGACCTTTCCAAAGTCTCGATTCTTGATTACCGCACCCACCCACAATGCTGTAGACAATACACTACAGCGCTTCATAGATGAAGGCGGTGCGAAGATGGTGGAGCCATTGCGGGTTGCCACCGATATGCGCAAAGTTGCCACTAAACTGCGTTCATGCACTTGCGACGCCATGGTCGGCAAGGACCTATCAGAGAGCCATGCCGGACGCCGCGCGGCTCAAAAGCGGGTCAAGGAGAGTCGACTCATCTTCACAACTTGCGTCGGCTCTGCTCTTGGATTGTTGCGGAGAGAGAAATTCGACATCGTTCTTGTAGATGAAGCCTCTCAACAGACGGAACCGGAGACTCTGATCCCGTTGACCAAAGGATGCAAGCGCGCAATCCTGGTCGGCGACCACGTGCAGCTCCGCGCAACGGTTCAAAAGCACGCCGTTGTCTCCGGGTTCGATATCTCGTTGTTCGAGAGACATTACGAACTACCAGAGAGACTGGGAACTGCGAAAGTCATGCTCGACACACAGTATAGAATGCATCCGGACATTTGCAGTTTCAGCTCCGAGGCATTCTATCAAGGGAGGCTGAAGTCCGCACCGAGCATGGCCAGCATCGCATCACCCACATCTCGCTTCCCGTTCCCGCTGGGAGGTAGGAAAGTGTTCGTCCAGTGCGGTACGACCGAAGATCTCGGCCATCAATCGAAAGCAAACCAAGGTCAGGTCGAGCTTTGTCGGAGAGTCTGTGAACTTCTCTCGGACAGCACCATGCCAGGCCGTGATAAGACGCCAAAGACATCCGTCAAGCCAGAGATTGTGATTCTGACGCCGTACACTCGCCAGAGGGAAGAGCTGAAGTCGGCGATTTCGGCGTACGAGGTGTCCAGCATTGATGGTTTTCAAGGTCGTGAAGCTGATATCATCATCTTCGTGACGGTCCGCTGTAATGAGCATCGCGATATCGGCTTTTTGAAAGACATGAGACGACTGAATGTGGCCATGACAAGAGCGAAAGCTAGTGTCATTGTCATTGGTGATCGAGAGACTTTGACAGCACAATCTGCCGATGATGCCGATGTGGAAAGTAAGACGGTCTGGAAGAGATTGTTGACTTCGTGTATTGAGGTGGTACTGCCTGATGAGGCTGCCTGTGCTTGAAGATAGCCGTAGTAAGAGAAGAACGTCGTTCGCATTCGCTCCTTGTGCCTCTTTGATCATCGGCTCGACGACTAGCCGACATCGAGTATTGTCATCGCAGCAAGACGCTCATTTTGTGTCAGAGCTGTGACGGCAGAGTCAATCTTTCTATAGTGAGAATGCCTGGGCTTATTTCGGCGCCGAAAGCTACGAGCTTTTAGCCGAGGACAAGGAACGAGTTCACCTTTCTTCGCGGTACAATGCTTCACAGTCGTGGGTCCAGACTCTGCGCGCACCCGCTTCTGCAAACAACAATGGAGAAGCCTCATCGTCCTCGTCGCCGTGCGGAATCTTTCTTGCCAATCCATCAAACCGACCGGCGCAGCGGCCAAAGTCGCCCACCATGATATCGTGTGCCTTGATGAGAAGATCCATACCGACGAGAATACTGCAAACACCGGTTCACCCCTCGCCCCTCACATCTTGCCTACCAGCCTCCGCAAGGCCATCGATAGCGCTACAAAATGCTTCCCAGCCCGCATCGCCCTCCACGGTCCGGCACTCCTCCCACTCGCCCATCGGCGCCGGCACCGCACGCAAAAAAGTCACCCTCCAGACCCTACAAACGATGTACAATCGCGACGAGCCCATAACCATGATCACCGCCCACGACTTTCCGAGCGCCCACGTAGCCGAGCACGCTGGTATGGATATTATCCTCGTCGGCGACAGTTTGGCCATGGTCGCTTTGGGCTTGGACGACACCAGCAGCGTGTTGCTAGAAGAGATGATCCTACACTGCAGGAGCGTGTCGCGGGGTGCCACGGCACCGTTTATTGTGGGCGACTTGCCGATGGGAAGTTATGAGGTTTCGCCGGAGCAGGCGCTGCGGTCGGCGATTCGGATGGTGAAGGAGGGACATGTGCATGCGATCAAGCTGGAGGGTGGAGTGGAGATGGCGCCGCAGATTCGAAAGATTTTTACCGCGGGTATACCGGTTCTGGCGCATATTGGCTTGACGCCGCAGAAGCAGAACTCATTGGGTGGGTTCCGGGTGCAAGGGAAGTCAGTCGGCGGTGCGCTGAAGCTACTGGAAGATGCAAAGGCGGTGCAAGAGGCGGGTGCGTTTGGAGTGGTGGTCGAGGCGGTGCCGGAGAAGGTGGCTACGGTGGTTACAAAACAGCTGAGGATCCCGACGATAGGGATCGGAGCGGGTCGTGGATGCTCCGGCCAGGTGCTGGTGCAGGTGGATATGGCTGGGTATTTCCCTCCAGGTCGGAAGATTCCCAAATTCGTGAAGAAGTTTGGAGATCTTTGGGGAGAGGCCAGTCGTGCGTTGGAGGCGTATAAGTCGGAAGTCAAGGATCGGAGCTATCCTGCGCCAGAACACACATACCCAATGCCGAAGGAAGATTTGGCCGAGTTCGAACGGCTGGTCCAGGCGAGCGAGGAGGATGGCGGAGCTCGTAGATAGTCATTAGAACCTGGAGGTCCCAAAACATCATCCAAATGCCTGAGTGACACTGTAAGACACGACGAGTTCGTCTCCAGTCTTGAAGCACTGTACACTCTCAATCAGTCATGTCCAACCAACCAAGCCTCTCAAGAATGAACTTACCCTCCACAAATTCCCAATTCCCTCATCCAACCCAGGCGCAAAGACCGAATTCACATAGCAAAACACCGACTCGTGATCCTTCAACGCCAACTTCTTCCGCAGAAACCTGACAATATACTCGAACCGCTGAGTACTCGAGCATTTGAACCTCGGCTGCTTCAGTTGCGGCGTATTCGGTAGCGGTGAAAGGCGAATCGTCACTGCATTTCATGATCAGCTCGTCGACGCCTCCCAAGTTTCGGACATGGGATGCGGCGGTACCTTTGGCTTGCTCAAGTTCACCCGCTGTTTCGAGCGCTCGATGGGCGTCTTTGGGAAGATGCTCGAGGACGACAGATGCGGCCATGGTGAGTGGTAAGTCGGCGGCGCCAGCGTCTTCTTCTGCGGGTGCGTCTGGGGAGTCGGAGATGGGAGGTGAGGTCGACATGTTTCGGATGAGTTCGAGTTGTGCGCAGAGTTGAATCGGAATGTTCGCGAGGTGGTTGCGTATGCTCACGGTATCGCGCGAGATCGAGCAGCTTTCGAACTATGCACGTAAGATGTTCATTGGTCAAGAAGTGAGGTGCAGGTGCGAAGTCGCTTCACGAGCCTGGCGGGCATGTGAACATCAGCGTTGCAACACCCGAACAACATCGATTTCGACGACCTCAAATGAGACAGTAGTAATTGACGAATCACAACTCAACACTTCTCATGCAGCTACGTGTGATATGGATAATCTGCTTTGCAGTCGAGCGTTCCAAAAATGCTACCGTCTGCCATCATCCGCCCACCACACCCCTGTATCCATGTACCGTACAAATACGTTGTAGAGAACGACGCCTCCCATACAAAAGCTCGTAAGCTCGCGTCGACCATGTCACTGATACAATGCCTCCGTACTCTGTCAACCTATGGAAGGCACCAATACTGTCCTAGCATATCCCCGTACGATGCGATGCAAATCTGTCCGGACCAGAGAGTAGGAACGCGAAACGCGAAAATGGCAAGATGCTGGTGATGGTCATGATGTCGTAGCGTTGCCGAAATCCAATGGAGGATCAAAAGGGTATTAGTGCGTCAAGTCTTCGATCAGCGGATCTTCTTGTGAGGACGTTTGAGCTGCCCAAGAAGGGCATCGAGATCCTTCCAGTTCTCGTTGGTGAGAGCGAATTTGCGGTGCTTGCGTGTAAGCACGTGCTGTTCACTGTCAGTAAAGGTTTCGTATGCGTAGCAACATCAAAACTCACATCATCAAAGTCCTCGTACTTGTCGCGACAGTTTTCGCAATAGCCTGGTTTCGCGTCCCTCTCCACCGTCTTCCTCCTCTTCGGCGCACCACTCTTCGCCTTTGCTCGTTGATCCTCAGCATCATCATCCTCATGAACAACGCCCAAAGTCTCTTGCGCCCTTCTCTTCGCTGCACGTGGCGGCGGCGCCTGATCGTCGTTGATGGAAGCACGGACATCGTTCACATACGAGGACGGATTCGATGCGAACACTTTCCGCTTGAGCAGAGACACTTCCTTGGTGTCGCCGACACGACGGTTCAGGCCTGGAGCAGTGGAAGATATCGCGGCCGAAGAGATGGCCTGTGATCGGATGGCTGATGTCACGTTTGAGTGCTGCATTCCAGACGCGACCGGCTCTCCGCCGACCATACGTGGAAGGCCGCGGAGATTGGCTTGGGTACTACCAAAGAGAGGTGGCATAAGGTCAGTAGAGGATTGTCGCATCGAGGGCGCTGGGCGAGGTGGCTGCGAGGTGGTAGACTGTTCTGTACGGGAGGTCTGGGCAATCTTGCGAGGCGATCGTCTGAGGCTACCTCCGTGCTCGGGCAGTTGCTGCGAAGGAGCAATGCTGGTTCCAGCTCTGGTCTTCCGGGACGCAAGGCCGGCAGCTTCGCGATCACGTTCCTGCTGCTGCATCTTCTTGGTGTACGGAATGTCTTCGATGAAAGGGCATCGACCAGGAGCCGAGAGTCGCAGCTGAGGCCATTTGCCCGTGACATCTTTCGAGGTGGCCTTTGGATAGTCTCGAACCATGACTGGCTTGGTCTTCTCATCCATGTCGTGAATATAAACGTAGATGCCACGGAGTGTAACCATATCCTGTGTTGTGACATTCATATCACGATCTGCAGGACCGTTGACCTTTTCATGGCGAAGAAGTTGCTCAAGGTCGGCATCCGGTGCTTGCTTAGCAGCGGGTTGGTAGCGTGTCTCATGATGCTTCTCAGAAGGATCAATGTCAAGTATCGTTCCGACAACTCGATATAACTTTTCGAGTGCCCAAATCTTGATGCCCAGGGACCGTGCTTTGGTGAGAATGTCGACAGAATGTGGTTGTGTTCGGCGCACGTCGCCGCTGGGATGAGCCACTGGCGCGACGGACTGGCCACGTCGCTGCACGAAGGTGTCAAGTACGCTCGTAGTGCGGCGCTGGTCTTGCGTGAGTAATGTTGACTGTGAAGTCCGGGATTGTGCCGCCTCGACTTTGGCCTCCTCCTCGAGACTCGTGTGGGCACTCTCGGCAGGAATGGGACGCGTCGTTATGACATGAGTCACTGCTTTGGAGAAAAACTTCTCCTCTCGTGCACCCAGATATTGGATATTGCGCATAGACTTCTGGCGGACATCGTCGGACACGCTGTCGAAGTAAAAGACAAAATTTGGGAATTGACGCTTGTAGTGTCTCTGCCACTGTCGGATGGATTCCAGATCATCTTGCTTATGCACACGCTCGATTTGCGTCTGTGGTATTGGCTTCTTCTCACGCACCGCTGCGAGCTTCTTCTCGAAGGCTGTGGGCTGTGACCGGGCAAGGCGTTTTCCAAAAGGCTCCTCGGGCTTGTCCTGAAGCACAACGGCGACACTACTCCTCCTCCGCGGGTCCGCATTCTCATCTTCTTCATCGTATAGCTCGACGACTTGCTTCTTGCTGGGTGGCTGTCCGTACGTGTCGCGCTGGTCGCCCGTCTGTGCTCGCGCGCGCTTGTTGCTTCCGGCAGTAGCGAGCGTGTGGAATGGCGAATTGATGGCGTTGGGCACGTTCGCGAGAGGGGGTCTCCTGCTCGCCATGGCTGCGGTCGCTCACGTATATGCGCGATATGGATCCCGGACGTGGTGGTTCCGGAGAGAGTGAGGTGTGTATTATTGCCTTTAGACACACGCCGGCTGGTTGGTGGGGCAGCAGCAATCGCGTCGCGCTCAAAGCTCAAAAAGGCGAATCGCACGCGACCATGATGAAGAGAGTGAGGGTGGAAAGAGCAAGAAACCGACCGCGAAGAACGACGACAACGACGAGGAAGATGCGAATAGGCGAAGTGCACGGAGATGTAGTTGGAATGGTTCAAGCATCGGGCGTGGTTCGGGTGGTTGGCGGCTGCCGTGGGTGGTGCTGTTTATTGTGGTGCGGCAGGGCCCGCCTGCGCACTTGCCAGCCCCTTCCACAACAACATCATCTCCTCTTGAACGTGAGACACCACTCCGAAGGCTGGTGCACTAACCATTGTTATGACTTGGATTCCTGCAGGATGGCTGAATGATAGTCTTGCTTCATACCATCATCTGCAGCCAGGAGCAGCGATACTGTCAGAATCTCACTTCTATGGCACATGCTTTAGCTTCACGATGGCTGGTCGCTGCCCATTTGCGATACTACAACTGGTCACAAGAGTTGGACGTGGAATATGCTGCGAATCAAGCGATGCTCGAATCACGCTGCTGACGTCCAACCGACTTGTATTTGCTGACCTGTAATGGCATTGATTCTCGACGCTTGTCGTGCCGCATGTCTGCCCCGCGTTGCTCTCTGGGGCATTCTCTCGGAACGTAGATATGATATGATCACAAGCGCTATGGTCGATAACATCGCTGTGAGTAACAGCTCCTCATCAGGTCTGGCACAGGGAGTTGATGAGAGTGAAAACAAGTTTCCAACAAACAGTGCATGACATGATAAGACCTCGTTCTGATCGCTTTCGAGTACCACGACTCTATGCCCGTACGGCCAGACCGGATACACCGCGGCCAAGAAATTTTCGGTCTCATCAAGAACGAGGATACTCCGGTCATATTCCAGAAGCCCACCTTGTCGTCCGACGGGTCGTCGTCAGAAAGGATCGATACTGCTTGATAAATGATGAGCCGACCCAGCTGCTTGGCTTCGTCAAGATGACCGTGGTGTCGACACCAGAAAGTGAGGTACGGGTACATGTCGCTGCTACCGGAGACAAGTCGTTCAATCTTAGGGATAGTACCTCAGCCTGGTGTTCATCCACCAGCGAAGTGCGGAGGCAGTATTTCCCGAGACGGCCCACGGACGAAACCACTCGATTCAGATCTCCAGCTTAGTCGAGTCGAATCCTTCAGTTCCGAGTTGCTCCCAAATGCGGATTGATTATTGAGCTCATTGCTGTACTTTGCGTATGATTCCGTCAGGCACAGTGGCAGAACGGCGGCTGTGACGTATTCAGTTCCTCGAATGGCAACGCTCAGGGCTTCGCGGTCTTTGATTTGTAGCCACTCTAGCTGCTCGGTAGCGTTGGCAGCCTCGTCGATAAATGCGCTGAATTCGCCTGCGGGACAGCCGAGTGTTTGAAGATATCCATGGGACGGGCGGTCCGCTTTCAGTCCACTCCGTGAAAGCGTCCTCAGAGCAGATCCCGTTGCCGAAATGCTTAAGATGCTCTCGCCGGATTTCATCGAAGCGATCTTCGGCTAGAACGGATGGCTTCAGAACCCGCTTCACGGCCTCCATGCGTTTCAGGTTCCTGTGTCCTTTGCCTTACGATTTGGTCTCCTCCAGCATACCCAGAATCTGCTTCTGCGTTATGCTCATCTCCTCAAGATCAGTGGTGTTTTTCTTCAAGGTCACTTGCACTGCTTCGACATCCCAAGCTGTTCGCTTTGTCTGTACCAGTGTCTCGGCGCCCACCAGCCGGTCCTCACTAGAAGTGAGTTTGTCAAGCCTGTTGATAAGATCTGCCATCGAGGTGTCGTTGCCTCGCAGCACATTCCGAACGAACGCTTTCAATCTGGCACCTTTCCTGATCGTCTTGATCGACGAGCGAAGATCTCAATGACGGTAGTCATGATTGCCGTAACCCTCTCTCGTAGCTCTTGCGATAGGTCCGCCCGGTGATATGGTGATATACTGTCAAGCGTATGATAAACTCCTTGAGCTCACCCAACAAAGACGCCGTTGGCTGCTCCAATGAGGTACATGACCGCCCCGAAACACATGCTGCTCGGAGGGAAGACGGCCGAGGTAGCTCCAGCGGCAAGATTTCACCGACCAGTTTGACTGACTGCATCCATGCTGCAGCGAGTTCCTTACAACAACGCTTCTCGTGCAATGCATAACTTCGACTGTGCCCTCTGATGGCAGACCAGACATCAGAACCGCGCTTCGCGGGAAGCGCAAAGTTCTAAATGTGAGTCCAGGCAAGATCAAGGCACGGCTTCGTTCGGAGGCGGTCACCCCAACAGGTCCTTTTGAGCCCTTTTGAGCATATCGTCAACTCTTCCGTTGCTCGCGAGTCATTTCTAGCTTTATCGGATGGGCAGGTACAGTTCCGCGATGCAAGCATCTTTCAACGTCACCCTCGAAAGACGACGAGAAGACTTTCTCAATGGATGCCATATCGCCGCAAGGAAGCTCCCGGCTTCTTATCCAGAATCAGCCAATATACGTCAACATGCCCTGACCATTACCAAGCATACCACCCTGCCAAGATGGCATCGGTAAGAACTTTAATCGGCGGCCAACTTTAAGCCGTCCGCTTCCCTCTCACTTCTTTTCCATCTTCGCCTGGCAAGTTGCACCTCATCTCAATGCTGGTCACTTGGGGACGAGGACCGGCCTTGCAGCGTGTCTCTGCGGTATCTGTCGGCTTTGAGCTGGAGGTCGGCCCAAAGCGAGGTGCAAGCTCCCCCACTCTCCATCTGCCGGCCATCGGGCATCGTGGACTTCATCTGGTGGTGTGCTTCGGTCGACTGTGCCTCGCCATCAACGCCAGGTGACCTCTTGTGGACGCGTAAAAGGCCAGGCCAGGCCGGGCTCGCCTCCCATGCGACCCATGACGATCTCCATCGCATGGCCACTACCGTGCTTTGGGGCAAGATGAACAGCTCTCGTATCGGAGTCGTATCCTGGCTGGTCTGGGTCTTCCTGGGCAGTCGGCAATCTCCAGCACCCTCTGGTGGATGAGATCCATCCCAAGTCTCCGTACCACACACGTGGTCTTTGTGTCCCGCTAGAGACCTCCGATCTGCAGCCCTCGCAGCATCGTCCGCGACTCCTGGTCGCAATCCGACCACCCTGGAGTATGAAGGGCCGAAAACGAGCCTAATCTGCCTGGAAGATGAGCCCTGTGTCTCCTCTTACCCTTCCGCTCGAGATGAAATAATAATTACACGATGCGCACGACATACGACAAGGCCCAGCCAAAGAAAAGACTCCGTCACAATCTCGCGAGGCTTTTCGTGGAGTCGGAGTGCACCCCGAGTGACATCCCTTCGCCCGCCTGGTCGGCTTGGCGACCTCTTGCGCCGATGGTGTCTCCTGGCTCACGATGATGATGCGACATCATCCTCAATCTCTCATACTAATTACGTCCGTGCAAGCCTGGTGAGCCGACCCGACCTGACCTCGACAGTTCCAGGTCGTCGACAGGGTAAAAAATGGCGTTTGCCAAGCATCCCGGAGCGTCTTCATTGGGACATGTTCACAGCGATCGGGTCTACTGTACCTAGTCCTTTGAGCACGGCCTACAACACCTCGCAAACAGGCACAATGCAAGCAGCCTCAGATGTACAGGGCAGGGCCCTTTGGACCCCTTCTTCTTCTTCTTTGAATGCCGAGTGCTTCTTTCGCGCAGCCCGTACACCGCCGCTGCAACGTCTCTTTACTATTCCTCGTTCGATCCGCCATAAATACTCACCATGGCCGAACGACGCATACTCTCCCGCCGAGAAATCGAAGGCCTCATTGCCAACGGTGACACCCTCGTCATCTATCACAACGATGTTCTGCGCCTCAACGCATGGCAGCACATCCACCCGGGTGGTCGGCTAGTCATTCAGCACATGGTTGGCAGAGACGCAACAGACGAGCTCAGCATGTTTGTTCCTTCTTCCTGACCCACTGCGCAACAGTGGTGTGCTTCTTCAATCACTGACAGGTGTGTTCCTGTTCAGATCCCACTCCATCCCCACCCTTCAACGCATGACCAAGTTCCGCATCGGCCGAGTCGAAGGTGATTGGGAAAACTTCGTGCCGCCAATCCAGGGCGGAGAGTTCAGGAAATGTCTGGACAAGGAATCAAAGGAGTCGTGCGCAACGACGATCAAGGGTTCGGAGATATTGAGTGAAGCGTCGACTCTGGACATGCCGGCGGGAACATACACGACGAATGAGATTGAGAAGGAGATCGCGGCCGATGTTGCGAAATATCCCTCGCTGGATGCGGTCACACAACGCAACATCACACTCAAGTTCCGCGCACTTCACCAGCGTGTACTCGATGAGGGATATTACGACTGTCGTTACATCGAATATGGCAAGGAGATGGCGCGCTACTGTACGCTGTTTGCCCTCTTCGTCTTCTTCCTGAAGATGGGCTACTACACCGTCTCGGCATGCTTTCTTGGACTGTGGTGGCATCAAATCATGGTATGTGATTTATGGGGATTCGTGCGCTTTCTGAAACTCCGGTACGACTGGCTGACTCGATTCTTCAACAGTTCACCGCACACGACGCAGGTCACCGCGGCATCACCCACAACTTTGTCGTCGACTCTCTGATTGGCATCTTCATTGGCAACTTCTGCTCCGGTCTATCAATCGGCTGGTGGAAGTCGTCGCACAACGTCCACCATTTCGTGACCAACGATCCGGTACGCACAGAAGCCCTCCCGTCTTGAAGCACCACTAACTAACCCCCCACAGGTCCACGACCCAGACATTCAAAATGTACCACTCTTCTCCACCTCACCCGCCTTCTTCACCTCCATCCGATCCTCCTACTACAACCGCTTCCCGTTCATCTGGGACGCCGCCGCCGACTTTGCCGTGCAATATCAAAAATACACCTACTACCCCATCATGGCCGTCGCGCGCTTCAACCTCTACTTCCTCTCCTGGACGCACCTCATCTCCCGACGCACCATCACCAAGGGCAGCGCCGCCTGGACGCGCCCGACCGAAATCGCCGCCATCTGCTGCTACATCACACTCTACTTCTACGTGTTGCTCTACCGCAACATTCCCACCTGGTGGTACCGCGCCGTGTTCCTCCTCGTCAGCCATCTCATCACCATGCCGCTGCACGTGCAGATCACGCTCTCGCATTGGGGAACGAGCACCTCCGACCTGGGACCCAGCGAGGCCTTCGCCCAGCGTCAGTTGCGGACGACCATGGACGTCGCCTGCCCGGAGTGGCTGGACTTCATCCACGGCGGCCTCCAATTCCAAGCCGTGCACCACCTCTTCCCGCGCGTGCCACGCCACAACCTCCGCCGACTCCAAGCGCTGGTCAAGGAGTTCTGCGAGGACACCCGGATTGAATATTTGATTCTGGGATTCCTGGACGGCAACAAAGACGTCCTGAGCAAGTTGCAGCAGGTCGCCGATCAGGCGAAGATGATGTTTGCGTGTCAGGACCACATGGCCAAGACGGGCGAGTCGGGACTGCACTAGTGTCATTGCGTGCCTTGCAGTACGAGATGACATCGACCCAGCGTGGTGGGTGGGTGGATGGGTTTGAAATACACATTTGCATCGGCGTTTTCGGAGGAGAACCCTTTTTGGCTGACACCAACCTTGTACAAGCATGGGCGCGGGTGCATTCTTGAACGGCGTAAGTAAAAAACGACGACGGGATTTTTTTGGGGGGATTTTCGACGCGATAGAGAGAGAGACGGGAGGAGGGAGGGAGGGAGGGAGGGAGGGAGGGATTTCTTTTTCCATCTTCGTCCTTCCGGCATGGCGGCGGCGTTTTCCCCTCCCAAGTCCACCTCTGTTCTGGATGGAAATGGTTCCACTTTCGATACTGCGGTGTGTGAAAAGAATGCGACCTTCCCTCGGATGAAACGCTTGATGTTTTGCTTTCTAGGTACCTTTGTTTTTTCTCAGTCACAACAGGGCCAGCCAGGCAGACCCATTTCCAACCCATGTATTCACGAGTTTGCGGGGTCATGGAAGTCCTTTCGTGTGTGGTGTAGGGGGATGGATGGATGTACCGCCTGTTCATGCAAACTCGTCAAAAAGGCAGGGAGCGTTGTCCGAGTCGTTCGTTGCCTAAAGAGGAAGGAGGGTCGATTGTCGATTGGCGAGTGGCGACATGGTGCTGGCTGGCTGCGGGCTGGCTGGCATTGCGATGAGAGATGGCCGGGACCCTCCCTCTACAGCGAGTGTCAGCGGTTTCAGCGAGAAAGTATTCGCGGACGTTGGTCGTAACGGAGTTCAAACCTGCACAGGGGAATTATCTTTCGAAAGCTGGGTGGTATGATGTGTTTTGAGGACCAGCTATTGCAAAAGTTTCTACTTGGTAGATATGAACAGGGCTGCAGGTGTGGAACTTCAACAGGAGTACAGCCTGGCTGCCAATTCTGCTGATCGGGCATTCCTGTGCTCTTGCCATAGTCTCACAACTCCATCGCTGATGGGTCAGTACCCGTTCTTCTCACTCCTCCTGGACCTGTCCATGCCCAACGATCGTCCCCTCGGCGATGACCTCGACCGCGACCCACCCGTCCGGATCCTGCCCTGACCGACCAGATTCCCAGCATTGACATTCTCCGGCAACTCATTCCCAAGCATTGTGAACTGGTCCGGCCTGAGTCTCGACATCCGATCTTCATTCGGGTACAATGCGTGGTTCATGCGTCTCTTCGCCCAGGGAAAGACGGTGGTGAACGCCACACTGACCAGAAACACCGGAATGACCGCCCAGAGATAGTACACAGCCGGCCAGGTGACGGTCGTGATGCCGAAGAGAGAGGCGAGGAAGGACACTGGGAGGAAGAGCGTGGCGACTGCGGAGAGGAAGCCGGAGTTTTCGGATTGGACGGCGTTGGTGATGTTGAATTCGAGTTCAATCAGGTTGTTGAAGCCTGGTACTTGTTAGCATGTTGCACCGAGAGATCATCGAGGAGACGCCTACGATCTTTGAGACCGTCGAGAGTGGAGTCAAACTGCTCGAGGTCCTCAATGGCGTCGTCCATGTCATCCCACAGCGGATCCTGCTGCTCGTCCTTGGGTACGTCCAGTCTCAACTTCTGCAGTTTGGTGAAAGATCGCATGTGGAAGCGGAGGTACTTTTTCATCTCGTAGATACGACCCACTTCCATGTGCATGCGCCTGGTACGAGTCTTGACCGGGAGATGTCTTCCATGACTGTTGTCTTCGGCCTCGCCCAGCCGAGCCAGGATCTCGCCCAGAATATTCTGCCAGTCGGTGATGAGGTAATAGAGTCTTGAAAAAGTCCAGCAGATGCCTTCTTCATCCTCACGAGGTTGATCAAAGTCTTCGTCGCGCCAGAGGTAGTCGAACATGAGTTCTGTGACGACGTGCTCGGACACTGGATTTGGCAGGGTGAAGACGATGGTCACGGAGACTTCTCGATCGAGGATGCAGGCACCGCGGCCGCAGAACCAGACTCCGGTGCGGAAGCGGAAGCTGTCGACGGACGGATCTCGTTCCTCCCCATTTGGTGGGTGCATCCCAACGGACCAGTGGTACACTTGCGGCACGTTCATGTGGCTGTGGAAGTGGTCAGAGGCATGGCGTGAAGGTTGGTGGAGGTGTCATACTCGACAATGAAGGTCCATGGGATCCACTTCCCACGCTTGCTGGCTTTCTCGGGGAACTGCATCGTGCTGGCAAACTGCACCGCACGATCCAGCTCGGAGATGTCCGACCAGTAGTCTTGGATGCAGGAGTGAATGACATGGCCGAGCCAGGGTTGAAAGCCATTGATGGAGATGACGAGAGGATCTCTGGGGTGAGCTCGCACTTGATCGCCGACGAGACGAGCGAAGCGGGCGGCATCCTTTGCGCCGGCGACTTGGATCTGGTGGTACTTTCTTGGACTCGGTCTGCTGCCGACGCGGATGATGAGTGGGCTCTGATCAGGCTGCCAGGACAGTCGGCGGTGGTGTGGATGTGGATGTGGATGACGCTTGCTCGGCATGTTTGGATGCGATGCAGAAATTTGTGTGTCCTTGTCAACTAGGTAGTCTCACTCACCGTGTTTGTAGAATATTCCCGTCTGAGAGAGTTGAAAAAAAAATTGAAAGTCGATGCTCTTGCTTGCTTGCTTGATGGATGCGGCTTCCGGAAAAACACCATGAATGCTGCGTGCGATACTGCTGCCACTTACTTGCCTTGACTACTCCACGACCATGCCATGTCTTAATTATTATCGACACTGCCGTCAACAGAAAGTCAAGATTGTGCTGTTCTGCTGTGTGATTGAAAAGGGAAGGAGTGTTCACAGAAAGTCAACAAGAGTAGCTCCCGTCAAGAACAGAAAGTCAAGATTGTGCTGTTTCCCGTCAAGAACAGAAAGTCAACAACAAGAGTGGTTCCAACTCACCTCACGTGATGAGCAAATATCCACCTCACACTAGTCCTATCCCGATACTTGCTCATTGGCATCCATGATCCAGGCTCTTCTTTGGAAACCGCCCCCCCCCCCCCCCACCCCCCAACCTCTGAGATGATGCCCTTCAGGGGATGCTCGCGAGGGAAGAGCAATTAATAATAATAGAAACCACCTCCGACTCTCCCTGATGATGAACTGAACATCATAATAACTATACACACGAATGACCAGGACTCCTCTCACCAACTCCTCCCCTCCGTCGACATCAACATCGACACCCGCCAAAAAATGGACGGCATGGGCCATATGAGCATGTCCATGGTCTTCACCACCGACCACTCCACCCCGCTGTACTCCTCCGCCTGGACCCCAACCACCACCGGAGCCTACGCCGCCACATGCATCTTCATCGTCGTCCTCGGAATCGTCAGCAGATTACTCCTGGCCTATCGAGGCAGACTGGAAGCCGCATGGCACGACAAGGCCGTGAAGCGACGATACGTCCTGGTCGCGGGCGAGCCCGAGTCGGAGCGAGATGCATCGGAGAAGAGTGACGAGGCGACCTTGACCACCCGCGGCGTGAACGAGAGAGTGCGAGTGGTGCGGATGCCTCGCACTGCGGTGCAGGGTACGCCGTGGAGGTTGAGCACCGATCTACCGCGCGCGTGCATCTTTACCCTCCAAGCTGCTGTGGGATACTTCCTGTAAGGATTTTGAATGAGACAGATCCGGAATTCCACTGACCCTCTCGCAGCATGCTGGCAGTCATGACGCTGAATGTTGGATACTTCATGTCGGCACTCGCAGGTCTCTTCGTCGGCGAACTGATGGTCGGACGCTACACCATGATTGACGTCGAGCATCATTGAAAGATTGAAAGGCGAGGCTCACGCCGTTTCTGATTCGTACTGATGGGTATACATTTGTGCATTCTTCTGCGGATTTCACGACATGGAGCGCATTCCTGGGCAACCTAGACCTTCATGCTTTCCATTCCGCAATTTGCCAATTCCCCGCGATGTAGCACGCGGTCTGAACACAAGCATTTCTTCAAAAGCAGTGGCAATGCCCAATTCGAGCGTCACAACCAAGTCTTCTTCTCAGCATCGGAAAGCTTATCCTGTTTTCTATTCCCAGTCACTCGTTTACTCCGTTCTCCAAGGATGATTGCTGTTGCACTCCTGCTGGCCGCCGTCGGTCTCACTCACTCGCGCAGTTCAACGATGGTTGGTGCAATGTAGAGAAGAGAGATGATGGGTACACAAGCTGACTCTACTGCAGTCGACATTCTCAACAATGGTCCGTGACAGCGCGCAACAGCTCATCCTCTGGTCCTAACACCCACCAGCCTTGACCCTCGAACACTTCGAAGACAAGTTTTACCGCGAAGGTCTCAGCAACGTAAGTCCATCACACCGAGAGTGGACAACATCGACAGCGATCCGAGCAACGACACACTGATACTCTCCATTTCTCCACTTCACCGAAGCCCAATTCGCCGCCGCCGGCTTGAGGTTGGCTGCTTTGCTTGAACCGCTCCGTTCACATCCATGTCATGTCGTTGGAAGCTTGGTTCGATTTCTGATGCTCTGATGGTGAGGGTAGCAGCACCATCCTTCACGCGCTGTTAGACTCTCGGCGATTTTTCCATCGTTCTCCTTTCAAAAATCGACTTGATCACCCCCTTCTTCGACTTCTCAATCCCACACACGACGTTCCACTCCGTGATCTTCACCCCTCTCCTCACCTGCTTGTCTATAACCGTCCTTCCAAACCATGTGCCGCATGTACGTATGCGGACAATCTCTCGCTCCACCCTGGACCGCCGCATACTCCCGATGTCCGATGTCCGATGTCCTTCCTAGCTGATGGAGATTATTCTGCACTCTCCATGCCTAACATTAGAACGAAGTCAACGAAAACCGAAGAAGGATTTGAACGGCACCAGAGAGGAGACGACTCGTCTCCCTATTCTCCCCTCTTCCTCACCTCCCATCAACCTCCCCAGCCAAAAAAAAGATCTCCATCCAATCCCAAACCTGCACACTTCCCACCCACACCGGGAGGAGAAAGTTCACGGAACAGAAAAGGCCGAAGGAGATGACTTTCTCGGGAGGACAAGTAAGGCAGGTAACTCTCTCGTTCCTGCGAAGGATCCTGCAAACATTGAACCTTCGGCTCGGCCGACGACTGCTCAAGAATTGCTGGCGGAACCCCGTGGATTGAGTCGATCGACGACGACCTTCTAGTCTCAGCACGATATGGGCGGGGACCCTTTGATGCTCGTCTCCTCCAGACGAAGCGCAGTGCTCTTCATTCACGTCACTTGTGATTTTGGCTCATGTCGACAAACACGACTGACATCGACCGGGTCGGCTATTCTGCAAGCTCCGTTCTCAAGAATCCGGGCCTTTTGGTCTCAGTGCACTTCAAGCCCGAGCTGGGTGTGTAAACCACACGCTGGGTATAGTCAGCTGTACATCCCATCGTTCCGGAAGCAATATTTCACCCACGTGCACCCTCCCCCTTCTCCTGTTCTCGTTTCATGACTTGCTCGGCACCTCTGCATACTCGACGATATCCGACATGAAAGCTCCCCCCAACAATATCGCCGGCTCATCGAGGTTGTGGTGTTCGTATGACAGCGTCCCCACCCCTCCGGCTTCCAAGATCAAGCTGGGATTCTCTGCAATGTCCTTTCCGACCCTGCACCCGCAAAGTCAGCCATCGCCACGCATCCCAGAATTGAGCCCAACCCGACGGAAAGTGTCGACGTACCACCTCCCGGCAAAGGCCCTCAGGATATGTCCATGCGCCACAATCAACACGTCAAATGGCTCCCTGACCGATCCCTTCGGCTTGCCCATCGCATGAGCGTGAAATCTCTCCCGAATGTCCTTGATCAACGTATCCAATCGCTCTGTGATCTGTTGCGGAGACCTGCACAACCCGTCAGTCCGATCCACACCATCGCCCTCTCCCAATCCTCAGCGATGAAACTCACTCTCCACCCGGACACCCATCCCTCCAGATATCCCACTCCCTCTCCCCCGCATCCTTCCTCTTCCCTTGAATCTCCCGACTCGTCACGCCCTCATACTCGCCATAATCCCACTCCGCAATCGCCCGGGTAACCTCCACCTCCGCCCTCGTCTTCCTCTCCCCAGCCTCCCCCTCCACATCTCCATGTCTCTCCCACGGACACTCGTCCTCTCTCAGTCCCAACCCCAGCAATTCCAGCGTCCTCTGGGCTCGTTTCCGCGGCGACACGTATATATGCGCGAGGTTGGACGGGACGATCAGTCGGTCGGGTCCCACCAGCGCGCGGCCCGTGGCGAGGATTCGCTTTTCGCCGTTGGACGTCAAGGGTATGTCGGAGGTTCCGGTGTGGCGGCCGGAGAGAGACCATTCGGTTTCGCCGTGGCGGATGATGAAGACGCGGGGTGTGGTCATTGTTGTTCGGTGGATGCCGTGTGGAGGATGAGTACTTGCTGTCGGTGATGTTTCCCGGAGAAGAGAGGGGATAGAGAGTAGAAAGACCGCAATGGACGTGTGAAGAGATGGATGGGGTGTAGTTCGTATTACCTTCCTTTGAACATGACGGAGCGGGACCTCTGGCCTTGGGTGGGGATCAGTCGACGTCACAGCGGAGAAGCCGTCCACATCCGCGAGCCTCGCTCATGTTCGATGAAGAACCATTCGCTGTATTCAGGCGGTAAGGTAGATCTGCCGGACTGACCACGCGGGATCAATATGGTTGGCATTCGAGTCGAAACGAAAGCGTGGAGAGGAGGACGGGAGTGCAGCCAACCAACTCACCCAACCCACCATCACGTGAAGCGAAGTCGGAAACGCGAAAGTTCGGGGGACGACGGAAATGACAGTGGAAATCATACCAGAGGCTTAATCGTGTATATCTTCGACTAACGCTATTCTCTGCTGTCAACTGCCGGCGCATCCTCTTCTGCCCTTGCAATCCAGATGCATGCATGTCCTTTTCATAAAAGAAACTCCAGGCTCTCGGCAGCGACGGTATGCTGTGTCTCCATCGTTTGTCCGTCTCACCGCAGAAGGTTGAGCAGCACCATGCATTCAGTACCAATACACAGCCTGCACCTGCCGCTCGAGCCGCCATGGCACTTTTCGTCCTCGCCGATCGATCCAACGCTTCGACTCGCCAATATGCAAGTGCCATTGTATTGCTCCCAATCGAACGTGGTCGTTGAATGTGGCTCCGATCGCGTCCCACTTCTCGCTCCAATCCCGCCCCACAAAGAAGAATGCTTTCGTTACGGCGAGGAATGTTGGACCGCGACCTCCTCGCCACCGTACGCCATGATGCCAGTATTAATTTTGTCGACTATCTGTGCACCCCGTTCTCCCAGATGCCCGATATGTACGATAAGCTCGCCGTGAAGAAGAAGAATCGCCGTCTATAGTACTTCTGCTCGAACGTTGTCGTCCGTTGTCGTGAAGGAGAGTGGATAGCATCCGTCGTGAGGGCGATCAGGTCGCTCCGCGTGTAGATGGGATGGCGATGGAAGTTGCCGTCTCGGTGCGGTGCAATCTTGAAGGCCGCCTGTGACGTTTATTTCAACCTTTTCCATGCAAGTCGCATCATCTCTTCGGTGCTCGACTATCGCACCCCGATGGGAGGTCTGGGCCCGAGACTGCTGCTGGAGCTGTGGGCCGAAGGTTCGGAATCGATGGGTGCTGATCGATTGCTATCACCACTCCCCGCGCTGGCACTCGCAGAACCTGTCAGACTGCGTACTTGGTTGGGGTGACCGCTTTTCGGTGGGTAGAGGGTGCTCACCCCAGTTTGCTGCTCAATGTGCTGTGGCGCGACTGCATTGCCGTGGCCAGGTGGATGCCGCGGAACAGGTTGCCTCATCGCAGGCGGGCTCGGACGACCGTTCGGTCGACCTGGTGCACCATATCCATTTGGTGGTGACTGGTGTTGGCCGGTCGGTCTGCCCAGGCCAGGACCACCCATGCCGGGCGCGAGCGGGTTGCCGGGCGACTGGCTACCACGTCTGTGCATGTGCGGTGGAAACCCATTCGGAGGGCCCCCGAGCTCATTCAATCGTTCTGCAGTCAGTGAGTTGGCTCTTGATTCGTGGCCCATGTTCATGCGATCGACATTGCCGTAGCGGTCGGACGAGTAACCCATGAGCGGATTGTTCATCAACTCTTCCCGCAAAGCTGGCATGTCGTTCATCAATGCGGTACTGGCTCGGTTCCTGTTGCCCGGTCGTCTCATCGGTAGTGGGTTGCGGCTGTGACGGATGTTCTGACCTGGAGGCCCTCCCATCTCCGGATTGGTTCGTAGCTGACTCGCGCTCGGCGCTTTCCTAGTTCGCCGGGACGTGACGCTCATCATGTCGATGTTGTCCGCAACGGCGCCTGGAACATTTCCGGCTGCCATGGGATCGAAAAACTCCTCGCCATCCATATCATCATCGTCGTCGTATCCACCTCGAACGGATTGTGGAGGCATTGGCTGTCTTGGCTGTCTTGGGCCGCCGCCACGGCGCATGTGATACTCGCGCTCGCGCAAAGCAAGTTCTTTCTGGCGCAAAGCCAGCTCCCGTTCCCTCATACCAAGGTCACCTGCGGAAGAACCTGGTGCGTGGTCATATCCACCATTCTCTCCGTCAGGCAGGTCGTCGTACAGCATGAGATGGCTGAACTCTTCCAAGCCATTGTTCTCGAATGAAGGGCGGCGTGCCATCTGTTGTGGATGTCCTCGAGGTGGTCCGTATCCATTGCCGTTCATTCGCGGAGGAAAGTTGCTCATCGACGGAGGTCCACGTCGCATTCCAGGTGGAGGTGGTCCGCCGGCTGAAGATGGTGCACGCATCCCTCCTCTCATGCCGTTGCGCATCTGTGGCTGTCCGTTCACGTGGCCGTTCGTAGGCGGTGGTCCGCGAGGGCCGCCGTTGACTGGTCCGCCGGGCGCCGGAAGGGATGACATTCTGGGTGTCGGTTGTGCGACCGGTGAAGCCTCTGCTGTTGGATGAGGTCGATTTTGGTTGGCGATGTTCAAGTTGTGAAGAATGGTGTAAAGAGTCTCGATCCGAGGGACTTGCAAGCCCAATTCCTGCGCCAGCTTGATAGGCGAACCCAAGTATGTCTCCACTTCCATGGGCCTCCGCGCCATGAAGTCCTGATACATAATGTTATTAGACTCTGACGGCAGAATCATCTTCTCCATGGTCTGTTCCCGGACGTTGGATGGGAACTCGCATCCTTGTGCTTTTGCAATGCCGACAATCTCGTCAATGACGGCGGTGATCAAAGCACGAACTCCGACTTTTTCCAACAGCTCTGCGTGGACCGGCGTCTCGAACAACACACTGGATGGATAGAAAGCGATGGGTCTGTGGGGTATGTTAGCACTTGTGGTGGACAGGGAGAGAATGTCGTGGCTCACCCTATCATTCTTTCATACTGCTGTTGTCGAACATTGCTCGAAACCTCACAGTCCACCTGGCCAGAGCGGAGAGTCATAGACAGCGCCTCGGCCATGTCATTTTGTATCGATACTGGGATCGCCGGATTCTTGTTGGCCGCGCCCACCCACAAGTCTGTGGATCCCTTGTGCTCGAACTCGCTAGGTCCAAGTTGTGTAATTTGTACTCCTGACACCAACGATAGCACCACGTTTGTAGGAAATCGCTGCTCGAGATACGACTCGATGCCGATGGTATGTGTGGTATTGACAAGGATGCAGGTGTGCTGTGGTGTGACGACGGACTCGATGACCGAAGCCAGGTCGTAGACATCGGGGAGGGCTTTGACGCAGAGGACGACGTAGTCGAAGGAGGCTCGTGAGGCGCCGGCAGCCTCTTCAGGTGATCTCACCACTGTTGAGCTGTCAGCTTGCGAGATCGAGGAGGGATGTCAAGACAAGATAGCGTACCGTGTCGCGGCTTGAATCTCTCATTGCCAAACTTGTCGGATCTGGGAAGATGTCAGCGGTCTCCTCAAGTGCAGAGTCGATGGCAGCAGCATACCGAAATGAGATGCCGTATTGGTGAACCTGCTCGAAGCCGTTTTTCCACACCAGCGTGACGTCGCAGGCCTGTGTGGCTGACAGGCGCCAGGAAAGAAAGGCAGAGACCGCATTGCCGCCCACTAGATGCAGTGTGTCAGTTTGTGCTCTCGTATCAATATGTCTCCATGAATTTTATATCGTGGCATGTGCGCGGGCGTGATGTGCATCGGCGTGGAGGCCGACAATGGCTGGCGGCGGGCGCGCGCAGAGGCTTGTTGGGATGGCGGGACACACCTGAAAGAACGCGCAGGCGCGGCGTCGACGGAGGCATGGTCTTTTATCGCCTGCAGGAGCAGCAGCAAGAGTGCTGTCTCTGGCGTTTTCGAGGAGGTAGAAGATCGATACGATGCGTTGGCGGGCGAAACGAAGTGCTGGAGTGTCGGCCGCGTCACGGGCTATCGAGCGCAACAAAATCCTGCGGAACGTCGCTGTGGCTCGTGGGAACGAGGCGGCGAAGGGTAACGAGCGTAGTGGTATGCGAACAATACCGAGAACAAGTTGAAACCGGCGGCCGTGTCGATGTCGACGGAATGGTGGCAGCGCGGGAGAGGGAGCGGACAATGTTGTTGGTGGTGAAGGTTGGCAAAGGCAGCGCCAGAAACAGCAAAGCCAGCAAGCGTGGGCGAGCGAGCGGGCATTCCGTGCAGGGTTTGGGTAGGCTCAGACGCTGTAGGCACTAGCGCTGCGGCAGGTGGATTAAACCACCGCACTGGTTCCAACTTCCGCTCTCAAGGGATTCAATAATAAAAGACGACGCTGCAAACGGCAGTGCTGGACAGCGGAAATGGCAGGGGATTTGGAGGGGAGGCGTGAGCGTCGCGCTGTACGGCAATTGCTGCTTACGATATCACGCAGACAGGAGTTCCTGCGACTCGGGGCTCCTTGGATAGTGGACGGAGGCAAGGCATGGCTTGATTGCGGAACCGTCACCGACCGGTAATTGTATCTTGCACGCTCGGCGTCCTGTCAAAACACCGAAACCACAATGTCAATAATGCGCATTCACCCGCATCCGAGACCTCATATCGGCCATCACATCTACGCCCATCTTCCGCGTCACACCACACCAGGGCAGGGCGCAGTGATGAGCGGCGATGGCACCTCGTTCTTGGCTTTCACAATAGCGTGCGTGCGTGTGTGCAGTGGCGGTGTAGTAGTAGGTAGTACTGCGTCGTACCGTCGTACGTTACAGAGGTACCGGCTCAAGAAGTCTGCATTCTTCAACTCTGAAACTGTCCGCTGCGGACAACACGCGCCTCACAGGTCACCGCATCCATCACCACATGTCCGAAGCATGTCTCTTCGTCGTGCGCGAACGGCAAGAAAGACGCATATGCTGGGCTGGTCTCCTCGTCATCAGTCACGGCGCGGTGTACTTTCAAGCCTCCCATGCTCGGACAGACAGGGTGGCTTGCAGCGACGTTCGTCAACGTTCACATAACTTTGGAGGCCCGGTCCTTGTCTGTCTTTGCTAGCGCCCGGAATTGTGAGCGTCTAATATATATTCATCATCGACCAGCTCCGCGGCCCGTTGAACCAATCCACTCGTCGGGTCTCGAGACACGACGATACAACAACATCGCGTACGACTCTGCGAACCGTGAATCCCAACACACAGGGCGAGGTTCCATTCATCACAGCGGCATCACTCCCGGATGCGGTACAAAACGGATGAATCTGTGATTTCATGCGAACTCTAAATGCCAGCGGACCGTTTCACACCCGGCTGGGTGTGGCGTGCTTGTCTTTGGAGCTTGGCCAACCAGGAACAGGTCAAGGATTGACGGCGTGCCTTATCAAAGATTTCACTGCCGTTGTCGTCGACTCGTTGGACCTTGGCTCTGCTCGCGCGTCAGGGTTCATGATCCTGTCAGCAGTAGGAGGACTACATATTTTACCGACTTCCAACCGCCCCAGGGGCCAGCACAAAGCATTGCCCTTTCGAATCCTAGTCCACGAGTGCTTGACACAGCCGCCGAACTCGTCGATGATTCGCGTCGCGTGTCGATCTCCGCACTCGTCTCCTGCGTGCGGTGCGGCTTCCAACAACCGCGTTGGGAATCATCGAAAATAGATCCTTCAGTCTACAAGGCTCTCACCAGAATCCTCCCTCGACGCACCTTGACCTCGCTTGTAGGTCACATTTGCCACTGCACCACCTTGGAGGTGGACAACATCAGCGTGTACAATCCGGCGGCAGGTTTCGAGTCGTGCCAAGTCACGACTCACCGGCCACGCCCGTGCCACGAGGATGGTAAATCATGGATGCAAGGACCTCTCCGCCGCCCGCGTAACAACAAAGTCGAACCGCGGTGTGCGGGCTCCGTTGTGAAACACTCCGGCTTGCAAAACATTCGCCGGGCTCGCACTGCCTCGTAGGAATGCTTTTCGATCGATATTATACCACTGTATAAATGATGCTAGATGAAAGAAGGGGCGATCTTCGGACGTTCCTCCGCGAGCGTTCCATGGATGTTAGCCGAAGAGCGCCGGCACCCTAGCATGGCACTCGCCTGTAAAGTTTCGCCTTGGTGCCTGTTGAGACGCCGGAACAAGCATCAGTGTCTTCGACTCTTCGGTCGTCTTTATTACCTTCTTCTCTAGACCTGACGTCCAACCAGAAAGCAAGTCCATCTCGTCCGCACAATAGGAGGGCTGACTGCTACAGGCACAATAATGAATCGCTGACATTCCACATGTGTTGGATTTCAATCCGCTTTCTTCAATCATCAGGCAATGGATGTTGACTCTGTGGCGCTTTTAAGCGCATCTTTAAACAGTGGTGCCTGTGCCAACTCTCTAGCCGAACTGCCACGTTCTTCATGTCGATGAACCAGGCACACACCCGCTGTCGCATGCGCTACGAAACCTTTGCCAACAAACCACACCGCCGGCTCCTTGGTGGACTGAGACGACCTCTCCTCTCTCATACCGCATTCTCACCGAACGTCTTTCACCAGCAAGAAGCGTTTGCAATTGGCATTGCGGCGACTCGTGCATTCATCTGACGTGCACAATCAATAAGATGATCTCGCAGGCGGCAGACGTGATCTCGGCAAGACTCAAGAGACTTCCTCTAGATTGTCGACCGCACATCGGTCTTCGACAGAAGCCCACGACGGCTTTTATAACTCAGCATCAGCCGCTGTCAAATCAGACCACCCTTCACAGCCAATCAGTCAGCCCTCATTGTCATCAGTCCAATGCGGTAGGTCAGCCTTGGACATCTCTCTATCTCTCCAGTTCCCCCTTTGCACAATGTAGGGAACGCCCAACACTTAAGCTGCAAGCGGCAGGTTGCCGCCCATTCTCGAGATAAACAGCAGCACATCTCACGATCATGGTGTCAAGGAAGCTGGGCACTGGGAGTCGCCGGTATTATTCTCTCACGTTGCCACCATGAGCAGCCTAAAGGAACGAGTTGTTTCCACATCAGCCTGGACTCGATGTACTGTGCAGAGTGCCACTAGTGAGCCTTCTGGACCCGAGCGTAGGAGGATTTGCAGCGAGAACCTCCCTCTTGGAAGACATATTTGCAGGCATATGTAGTCAATCTAGCAGAGCATGCCAAAGAGTGGTGGGGGTTAAGTTGGTAGACAGTCTGAAGAGTCGTGCAGGTAAGCATGGGATCTATGCCAAACAATCGTGTAGCTAAGTCAGCGAACCTGCCAAACAGTCGTGCAGGTAGGCTATCAAGCCATGCTAAATAGGCGTACAAGCAGGCGTGCAGGTAAGTTACGAGGCATGCCAAATAGCCGTGCAGGTGCTTTAGCAAGACATGCTAAATCGTCGTTAAGGTAGGTCGGCAAGGCATGCTGAATAGGTGTGCAGGTCATCGTGCAGGTAAGTTAGCAGGCATGCAACAAGGCATGCCACATTGTCGTGCAGGTAGATCAACCAAATGAGCGGACAATATCAAGTCTTGGCTTTCACATGTGAATCTACCTGCTTTAGCGCATTCTGCCCGGAGTGTGCGTGAATGTAGTGGCTGACCATTCGCCACTCATCGCATATTCCCTTATGGTCCTGAGTCGATGAAGTAAGATGTCGTCTGCATCGGACCGCTCATGTACAAGCAGCGCCAACTTTACTCGCATTGTTGATCCTGATACGTCATTGTCGTCAGGTAAACAGCGCGTGGAGGTGAAGCAGCGCGCGCGTAAGAAACAAACGGGATGGCCCGCGGTACGCGAGCAAACAGATTCCTCATCTTCTTCGACTCTGACCTTTCTCTTCCTCTTCCTTTCTCAACACGCTTTGGTGTTCATGCCCGCCGCTTCGGATTCCTGTTGCTTTTATCGGTGTTACTCGGCTCTTCGGAGTTATAGCAGCGCCCTCGTGAGTATCATCCCTGCCCTCGCCCTCATCTCCCACCTTCCACCTCCACTCCCGCCCCCCCTTCCACCTCCACTCCCGCGCTGACTTTGAGCTGCAGTCGTCGGTCATATTGTGGCGCCCTCGTTAGGCTCCCACGGAAGGCATTTCGTGGGAGTTCCACAGCGACCGTAAAAACTTTCCCTGGCCTAGTTGATACGGCAGAGGCCAACACCAGTGAGTCGCCACCCATACCTGTCCTCCCGTTGTCCATTTTTCCATTCTGACGCTCGTCCTACCAGGCTTCATACTTCCGGTTAGTCCGAGTTTTGATGACGAGTCTTGGCTCTGCGCGAAAGGCGCAGACACATGGGTTTCTTTCTGGCATCACCGCGATCCAGATCGAATGGATCCACCTCGTCTGTCTGCCTCTGAGCCTTGACTGCGAATCCTGCATTTCCATACATGACCCTACGTCCTTTTCACTGGATCGTTAACTCCGGCTCACTGAGTTGGACAAAAACTTCGAGCGGCGGCCTTCACTGGGCGTGGCGGAAGATATGGGCGACCGAAACTTTGCACTCGGCCCCTTGGGATTGATTACTGTCTATGCTGCACACCTTCGGGAGTCAGCGAGATGAAAGGGCCTCGAGTCTGTTCACGCGGGCTCTTCGGTGTTGGAGATAATTCGAGGGACCGATTTGGCGGGTACTTTCTGGGGGCTGGAAGAGTTGCGGCGCTCTTCGATTGAGGGTGATACTGACGGAAGGCATATCCTGACAGAATGCTGCGATGGCCACGTGCTCTTGAGGCGTGCATCCTTTCCTCCGCAAGAAGGGACGCGGACCTTGCCTTCAGTGGTGGTCGCGGGTGATCGAGCACCAATTTACCTTCAGGGAACGCGGTTTCGAGGCGCAGCGGACAATACGCAGCGGCCAAGACGTTCCTGCACGGGAGACGACCTTCACTGGGCGTCCAAGATTGCAAGTCTTGAATCCTGTGAGAGATCCGATCTGGGGGTCATGCCTTGTGATGCAGACCGACGCCGGCTTGACCGGTGGCAACGAATTGACGGGCGCGTACGTTGATGATAAACAACTGCTGGCGCGCTGAGTCTCTTCTACTCGCATAGAGGGAGGGTCGCAGTAACGTTCGAGAAGCATTTTCTGAGTACGCGCTTCGCCGAGAAAGATTGGGAAAGGACAGTCGGGCAATGAGGGCACGCCGAGAGCCGATTGCAGTGTCTCTGCAACGCTGGCAGACCGACACGCAAGTCGTTACGCCCAGCGTTGTCATTCTTTTCATCATCGCCTCTGCACTGCAGGATTTTGGAGAAGAGAGAACAGAACTTGCTGTCGAAGCCACACGAAAACGCCAAGCCCAAGTCCAACTCCAACTTTCCTCCATCTCCGGGTTGACAACACACCCTCGGCAATAATTCTTTCACTCCCGCACAACGAGGCTTCGAGTCTCAACCTCGACCTGGCTGTGTGGTAGCGTATCTTACACCAATGTCGATCAACTGATGTGGAATCATTGATTGGAAGCTACGTCAGCTAGCGGGCAATACTTAGCCTCCTGACTCCTGAGGGGGCTGGGACCGACGCGGACACAGCTGGAGAGCTCCTTTCACTTCCTAGGTCTCGCCGACGCCGCTGTGAACAAGAATATTGCGCCTGAGCGAACGTCTGGCCGAGCAAAGCCATTTTTAGACTCATATGGGGATGGATTGCGTTGCATAGCCGCAGCGAAACGAACAGCTACGGCGAATTGAGCAATTACTGCCATTCGAATAATCACCGCATCCCGAACAACACAACGAGGGTCGCCAGCATGGTCGCGACACGAAACCATCCCGCGGATTTCCCTGAACCTCCAGCACCGACCGAATCGCCTGCGGCCAAGGCCTCGCCGACCAAGCGCACCACACGAACATCTGTCGCTGCGACGGCTTCCTCTCCGCCGACACCGACAAGAGTTGGACGATCGACCTCAACGAGGCGAAGCACGGAATGGTCGCATACACCTAGCAATCTGGCGTTGATCTGGCTCGCTGTCAGTCTGCCGCTGGTGATGTGGGACATGGGATACGTGCTGCTGCGTCCATACTCCATGCCTGGAGGAAGCCTGCACAAGCCACTTTGGACACCTTACGAGCTTTATGGCCGCGTTGATTACGTCTATGGGCAATCGGCATGGGATGCGAAAAGCGGAGTGAGTACTTCCAACGACTGAAAGGCCCACAGCCCGCTCCGAGATTGTCGGTCGCAACCGTCCGAGCTACAGCTGACCCTTGTGCCCTTTACAATCAGTGGACAGCCGCTCAAACCTGGTTCAATTTGATTGAAACCATCGCGTACTTGGGGTACCTGTCGCTGGTATTCAAGTTTGGGGAGCAGGATTCCACGCAAGGCCGTGGGGCGCCGGACAAGGAGTCCATGGGCATGTTCAGCAAGCTCAGCGAGAGTAGGACGCTGACTGGACGTGTCGCTATCTATGCGGTGTTGCTTGGATACAGCACGACGTTCCTCACTTTTGCGAAGACCGTCCTTTACTGTAAGTTTGGGATTCTCCAGGAGGAACAGCACGAATTAACCCATCATAGGGTTGATCGAGGCCTGCTCAGGCTTTGCCAACATTGGCCACAACGACTGGTCGACGACGCTCTTCTTCTTGTGGATCGTTCCCAATGGGGCTTGGATCGTTCTGCCTCTCTATTTGTCCTACGTCTTCGGTCAGGAGATCGTCCAGGGATTGGAGATGGCGAGCGGAGAAAGCAAGAAGACAAGGTAGTAGACGAGTTATTGTTGTTCGTGTCAGGCGTATTTCGCATCATACTGCCTTCGTGCTGCAGGTGGTTGAGTAAAGCGATATAGTTCTTCGAAACGCGGCGTGAACCTTGTTTTGCTCCCCACCTCCGTGCCACCAAATTGACATCACCTCATTCACCACTCATTCTTTCCACTTTATCAAGTGACTTGCGTGACACGACTTGCACGGCAGCATGGAATGTTCTCGGCCGGCTGAAATAGTACGGATGGCACCAGAGCGATGAGCATGTTCAGTGCGGCAAAGTGGCCGAAGTCATCCTTGAGGATTCTCGGCGTGCTTCTCTTGGGAACTGTCCTTTCGGCGATCTACTTCGCCGTCACTCTGCATGGTGTTGATATCGGACTCGTGAGGGTAGAACACAATGAGCTTCACAGTCCGGCCCAGCGAATCTGGCCATCGTCGAACCATTGGAAACCGCCGAGACCTGACTGCGGCGCACACAACGATCCAGGCAACATCGCCGTGATCGTCAAGACTGGAGCTACAGTGATCAGCGAAAGACTCCCAACACTGCTGTTGACTTCCTTGCGCTGCGTCGATGACCCTCTGATATTTTCGGATCTGGAGCAGGACTTTGGAGGCCATCATGTCTACGATGTTTTGTCAAATTTCAGCCGCAAAGACGAGAACGCCGATTTCGATCTGTATCGCACTCAGCAGGAATATGCTGCTACCGGACGGCAAATGGACCTATCTAATCTACGAGACTTGCCGATGAAATCCGATGACTGGCGTACAAAGGGCAAAAGCGCTGCTTGGTCGTTGGACAAGTACAAATTCCTTCACATGATTGAAAAAGCGTGGGAGCTGCGCCCAGATCAGGACTGGTATCTCTTCCTCGAAGCAGACACTTACATCAGCTGGAACAATCTCTTGCGATGGTTGCCCTCGCTCGATCCCAGCCAGAAGCTGTACTTCGGCAGTGCAGTGCGGATGTACGAAAGTCCTTACTTGCTCTACTTCGCGAATGGTGGAAGTGGAATGCTACTGTCCGGAGCTGCCGTCTTGGAGTTCGCTGGCAAAGGCGTGGCACAGAAGTGGGACCATCGCATCTCAAAGATGTGGTTTGGCGATTACGTGCTCGCCGCTGCGTTGTATGAAGAGATTGACCTCAAGGTGACTGATGCCAAACCGACGATGATTCACGACGAGCCATCACTCATTCCCTTCACCTCCGAGACGTGGTGCAAACCCGTGGTCGCCCTGCATCATTTGACTTTCGAGGAGCAAAACCGGCTCTGGGAACTGGAACAGACTGGAAACTCATCACCGCTGGTGTTGAGAGACGTGTACAAGATCGCCTATCCAAAAGGACTGCCGGCCGTTGCTCACGCTCAGTGGGACAACTTTTCCCAGGACAGCGATTATTCCATCGACACCATCATCGACACACCCAAAAATGGGATGCTCGCCGTTGCGGACACCGACGCTCATCACAAAGCTTGTCAACGGGCGTGCCAGAAGAACGCGCAATGTCTACAGTACCTCGTCCACACTCAGCTCACGCCACTGGAGGGGATTAAAGGTCACAGTATCGAGTGGACTTGTCATCTGAGTCGGGCTTTCACTCTGGGTCGATCGAAACAAGCTGAGGCTGGTCCGGAAGGTGTTGGTTCGGTGAAATCGTGGATGAGCGGGTGGATGAGTGATCGGATTGCGGTGTGGGTCGAGCAGCATCAGGACTGTGCAGTAGAGGACCTGGCGTGGCCGGGGATATAGCAGCCGACCTATGTTTGAACGGTCCCACGAGATAGCCTGCCAACATGCGTCCATCTCGACGGTCCAATCGACCTCGAGGCGTCCGAGTAGGGTTTTCAACAACAGTTCTACCGTTTGGGTAGTCTGAGCAATGGTCAGTAGAGACGCAAATCGTATGTGTGATCAGACATGTACGCTGGCAGCACATGCTAAATGCTCCTGGGGATGCGTGGGCTAAACGTGCCAGGTAGTCGGACGACAGGCGACAGGTGCTGGCAGTGGGTGCTCAAGTTCTCGTAGAGCTACAGATTCCCGCCCTGGACGTCACACGGAGGAAAGATACCATCGGACGCCCTACACACACACAAAACATACAGAGCAGTCATGCGCATTCATGTTCACCGTCCGGAAAAGCAGTAGCGGAAAACCACGATGCGCTGACCACTGCGACACCTGAGTTCTCATCTTTGGTCCCCAGCATGTGCAGCTTTCCATTTCCATGTGGCTGTCTGTCTCTATCACCGTGCCAATGCCGACATCACGCCGTGAAAAGCGATCCAGCAGACAAGAGCCGACCCTGCTTCTTCGCCTCATGCTCCATCGTCAGCTGTCGCATGTTCTTCCGTTCGCTCAACCCGCTCCTCAATTCTAATCCCATCTTGTTTCATCCTCCACAAAGTACAAATAACACACTCCCTGCGTGCTGATCCGCAGGGAAGACATGCTGTGACACCACAGCAACGCCCATGAAACGCCGAAATCGCTATGCTCGCAGCAGCCGCACCGTATAACACAGGTCGAACACGTGAGCGAAAATCAAATCCCGCGACGGAAGAGAGTGCGCTTCAGATCCTGGTTATGTTGGGACTGTTTAGACACTCTCACTCCGCACCTCCTCACTGCTTACGAGCGCCCCCAATCCAGCTCGTGACACCCCCTTCCGGATGCGGTGCCTTCACCTTGCCGAAGCCCAAGTCTAAGTCGTTGATGATCTTCAGCGCGTTGCGACAGCGGAGATGCGGCAGTGGTGCTTTCGCTTCTTGCAGTCCGGTAATCGGCTCGATGCTTCCTCTCGGAGTGAGGCCTTTATCGTGCTCATCGTGCTCACCCGGAAGAGGCAGCAGTCCTTGGAGAAGCTCGTATCCAGCCAAGGTGAACCCGAATTGAGGCGAGGACCGTACGATACGAGCCGGACCACCCTTGAAGAAAGCCTTGAAGCCCTCCTCTTTGAATACTTTCGATGCGCAATCCCGCAGACTGGTGTATGTGGTGTCGCCTTTTCTCGCTTCGACTTGTAGACGGGTCTTGATGACGTCGCAGGGTGTGGTGAGGTAGGCGGCCGGCATACCGGCAATGGCACCGGCGGAGAGGAGTTGAAGAATTCCCAGCTTCTTGGTTGGAGACTCGCCGAACATGTCGCGCTTGAGGTGGTTGTAGGTGGGAAAGTAGATGGCGGAGAAGGGAACGTCGCGGAGGAGACAGGCGGAGACACCCTTGTAGAGACCGGTGAGACCGAGGTTGCGCACGATCCAGAGAGCGGTGCGCTTCTTAAGCTGCTCACCCTCTCGAGCGGCGGCTCGAATGGCTTCACCTTGGACTTGCAGACGAATCTTGACGATTTCGAGAGGGTTGGTAAAAATGACTTGAGCGGCTCCAGCGGACCCTCCAGCCAGGATCTCGGCCCAGACCTTGATCGATCCGGTGCTTTGGTCAGTGAACTTGCCGCGAACGAGGTCGTTCACGGTCAGCTTGATAGCCTTTTCTGGCGCAACACCGATGAGCTGGGGAAGAACTCCAGAGTACAATCCGCGAAGGCCCTCGTTGCGGAAGACTTTGCCGAAACAATCGAAGCTGTTCTTGTACAAGAGCTGGCCAACAGACGCAGCACGCTGATTCTGCATGCGAGTCTTGACCAGATCGATGGGATAGACCATGAATGCGCCGAAAGCTCCCGCGATGGAACCCAGCGCGAAGTGATGTGCGGATACCAAGAGACTGTGAAGGAATCCCTCCGTCTTCGCCATGGCCTTTGTACCAACGTCGGATATTTCGTTCAGACCATCCTCTAATCCAGCTCTTGAAGCATGCCAACTCGCGTCGAGTACACGGGCAAAATCCTCCACACCCAAACGTCCAGAAGGTTGATCCAGAGAAGCAAAATGGAAAAGGATGTCGGCCTCCATAGGCGTGAAGAGGGAGAAGCGAGTGATGCGAGAGGCTTCGTTGAGAAAGTCCACGCGGGTAATCTTGCCATCGGACGACTTCTTGATGGCATTGCGAATCACCAGCTCGAACAGATCCATCTCGCGGATGACATTCTGAAAGGCTCTAACATTCGCGTATGATATCCGCGAGCCGGGACTGATGTTACAGAGGGTGGGCAGGTTTTCGAGCAGATGGTCGGACAGTTTATGAGCTGCAGTCTCCATGATGATGCGCTGAAAGTCCTCTGGCTCAATGTATCCATCCCCGTTCTTGTCGAAATGCAGGAAAGCTTGTCGGACACGCTCACCCTGCAGGCCACGCAGCATCTGCGCGAATTGTGGGTAGGTCATTGAATGACGATGGCGTTTCCCTCCCAAGTACAACTTCGCCCAGTCGCTGTCCCAATTGAAAGGCACGGTATCACTCGTCTTGTTCCGCGCGTAGACATCTTTAAAGGTGTTGAAGTCAACAAGACCAGAGCTCGGGTCGGCGAAGAGGCGGAATGCGATTTCGTACTCGGCATCGGGTTTTGCGAGGAGATTGTTGAAGACCGACCAGTCTTGTAGTGTCACACGGTTCTTGTTGGCTCTGTCGGCGATCTGGAAGAGGATGGCGTATTGGTGTCGCTTGATCTTGTGCTGTGTGGAGTGGTCAGTCAGATGAGACGGCATCTCACGGGCTCGGCCTTCATACGTAATCTTCGCCTTCCGGCGCGACAGCATCGACGAATTCCCTCTCGGTCATGTAGTAGTCGCCGGTCTCTTCATCCTTGACAGCATATTTCATGAAATCCGCGCGTGTCGCATTGGACAACTGCGGGTCAACCTCTGTGCCCAACAGACTGTCCTTCACGACATCCTTGGCCTTTTCAATCTTGTCCGAGACCTGCTCCATGATGGATGATGGCCTGCTGTATCCGGGGAAGGTGCAATGGGAGGGGTTATGCTGCGAGACAGTACGGCGTTGACGGGAGCGCAAAAGCTCGTTGCGACGTCGGTAAAAGGGCGGAGCACGGACCCACCGGATGATGAACCAAGAGGCTGAATGGACGGGTAGGAATTGTGCCTCGAAGAGAATGAGAAGAAGTGTGTATGAGGACTGAGGAGAGCGTTTATGAAGGTGACAGAGTTGATAATGTACTCCTGAAATTTTCCGGCTTGCTTGCATATGATGTGTATGGATGTACCTCCTCTCCTGTACAAGGACTTGGGCTTGACCCTGCGAAGCTTTTTGAGCCTCACGATGCCTCGGTGTCCCAGCCTCGAAGCAGTCCGCGACTCCGCGTAGGTATGGCTTCACTCTAATAACACTTGCAGGCCTCACTTTGTTGTCACGAAGATACATCTCCTTAAGGACCTGGTCTGTGAAATGGATGGAGAGAAGCCTGAAGGACCCGGCTCAAGATTTCGGAGTGGATCGCTGCATAGGTGCGCCATCATGCCAACAACGACGGTTGTTCCGAACCGATCCGCTGGATTAGAATGGATGTGTCTTTGCTGCTTACAGCAAAGATATCCAGTCCGTGTCAAGTGCCAGAAGCTCTCCTGGCAGTTCCGAACTTCAAGCGTCGCAATTCATGGCATCACGTGATCCTCCAAAGAGCAATCCGCGGGACAACCAGGCAATTGGGCGAGGTCGATTTAGACTTATATTTTGCCATGTGCCAGGGCGACAGATCGACGTGGGGACATGTCCAAAGCGAAGTGCTTGGACATGTTCAACAGTCGCAGGCACGATCCTGGACGTTGGAGGTCCAGGAAAGGGTCATGTCAGGCGTCGACGTGATCGCACGAAACGCGCGAAAGCAATCAATGAGCCGATTGCTCAAGAAGACAGCATTGTATGCTGTTCCAATGCGTCTTGGAAAAACATTTGAAGTCATCGTGAAATCTGGCTGAGTTTGGACGCGTAAAGCTCGGACCCGCTTTTACTTCCGTGACTTCGACTCTCCATCCCGACTTCATCACCTCCCATCACCTGCTGCTGCCTTCGCTCCTCACACTGTCCTTTGGAGTCACGACTGTCTTGATGATAAGATCGCTGACTGAAGTCGAAAGAATCTCTGCATACCACGAAGGACTGGCAGTCTCTGCTTAGAACCCTGCGCCGCGACCAAAGCTTGGCGGGACCGACGCGCTTCGACCTACGCACTGCCCTCCCCCACCCTCGACTGAAGTCGGAAGCTTCTCCCGCCGGATCGGATGACATGTCGAAGAGGAAGATCGAGGCCTTTGATCCCACAAAGAGTGACAGCGATGATCTAGATTGGGACGCTGCATCATCACCAAAAGCTCGGTCACAACACCGCTCCAAGAAGTCAAACAAGAATTCGCCGCGCAAACCTGTCAAGCGTCGTAGGGAGGCATACGGCGATAGCGAGGACGATATTGAGCTTGACAGCAACGAGGCTAGTGAGGAGGAGGCATCCTTTGCGGAATCGAGTGACGAAGCGCCAGTCGAGCTCAACCCTCGTACCGGACGAGGCGTACGATCTGCTGCGAAGAAGCCAATCAAGTACGAGGAGAGCGACGAGGAGGATATCATTGCAGCCAGCGACAGCGACCGCGACCCACTCCAGCCCACACCCGCCCGCGGCAAGCGCTCAGCACGCGCCGATTTGTCAAGACCTTCACTCATTGTCAGGTTGAAAGTTCCCAAGGGCATGGACGGAAGACGCGGCACGCGTGCTAGCAGCAGGAGTCACACCAAGCGCGAGCCCACACCTCAGTCTGGTCTCACACGGAGGAGCAGTCGCATATCACACGACGAGGTCACTCCGCTTGTTGCTCTGACTGATTCTGGTAAACATGAAGTCGTGACAAGAGCCGCTACCGAAACGCCCGAACCGCCCGTACGCCGACCAACTCGAGGAGGGAAGGGATTGAAGAAGCCTCCGAGCGCAATCTTCGAGGAGTCACAAGAGGAGTCGGGCTCGCAAGGCGTGGACTTGGTGTCGCAGATCGAGGAAGCAGCCGCGGCCGCAGGCGAAAAGGCCGAAACACAGATCTCACGCACTTCTCCTACGTCAGCAGCGAAAGATGAGGACATACGAATGGAATATGTGGATGACGAGGAAGAAGCAGTGGTACAAGAATCGCAGCCAGATCCGGATGATGCCGACGAAGATGAAGGACCTGTTTCAAGAGGTAGTCGAGTTCTGCGAACACGTCGAAAAGCATCGACACCTCCCACCTCCCAACCCGCTGGAAACGCTCGCAGATCACTTCGAAACAGAAAGCCTGCCGGAGAACAGAGCAGCGACTTCGAACCAGATGCAGAGGGCGAAGCAGATGCTGAAGGAGAGATCTCAGACTCGGATACACACGCAAAGCCTAGCAGGCGCGGTGGAATGAGCAGTGGCGAGGGCAGCTCGCAAGGCGGCAGGCGATCTGGTCGGATTAGCCGGAAAGCAGCATCGCAGCGGAGTCGTCACGTTTCCGAAGATGATGAATTGGACCCGGAAGAAATTGCAGATGAAGCGGCGGAGTTGGACGAAGACAATCGACGCAACAAGCGACCGAAGAAGCGCCCATCTCAACGAGCAGATATCTCATTCGAGCCAAACCTTCGCAGCCGCGGGAACAGGCCGGATTACCGCATCATGAGGCCGGAGCTGCTGCTTCCAATCGAAGACGACGATGCTCCTGCCGCAGGTTCCGGGGCCACGCCGCAGCGCAACAAACGTGGAGGTGCCGCTGTCTACCGCAGTCTGTTCTCTACCTTTGGACCCTTTGGTGGTGCTGGTGGTCCTCCGCCTGTCTTTGGGGGTCCCGATGGAGCGGGTGCACTGGGTGGTGCGGAGTCGGACAGCAGTGACGATGACATGGTTTCACGAGGTCAGCAAGGTGTTGGTGGTGCCGTTGGGATGACCCCGACGTCAGCATTCCCAAAGCCCTTTGCTCCGCCGGCTCACAACAACGATCCGATGCAGGGTGCTGGAGGAGGACCGCCGGGGCTGGGCAAAGTCAAGGATAAGAAAGCACTCGCGGATGCCGATCCTCTCGGTGTCGATGTCAATGTCAACTTTGACGGCGTTGGTGGTCTCGAAAATCACATCAACCAGCTCAAAGAGATGGTGGCGCTGCCTTTGCTGTATCCGGAGGTCTTTACACGCTTTCACGTCACTCCCCCTCGTGGAGTCCTGTTCCACGGACCACCAGGTACTGGCAAAACTCTCTTGGCTCGGGCTCTGGCGTCGAGCGTGAGCTCTGGCGGTAGAAAGGTGACTTTCTACATGCGCAAGGGAGCTGATGCTCTCAGCAAATGGGTCGGTGAGGCCGAGAAGCAGCTGCGCTTGTTATTTGAAGAAGCTCGCAAGAACCAACCCAGTATCATCTTCTTCGACGAGATCGATGGCTTGGCTCCCGTGCGATCCAGCAAGCAGGAACAAATCCACGCATCGATTGTGGCCACCCTGCTCGCTCTCATGGATGGCATGGACGGGCGCGGACAGGTCATCGTAATCGGTGCTACCAACAGACCCGACTCTGTCGATCCTGCGCTGCGCCGTCCTGGCAGATTCGATCGCGAGTTTTACTTCCCTCTCCCGGACCAGACGGGCCGACGCAAGATTCTTGATATCCACACGAAAGGCTGGGATCCGCCCCTTCAGCCCGAATTCAAGGATCAACTAGCTGAGATCACTCGTGGCTACGGAGGTGCTGACCTCCGCGCACTTTGCACTGAAGCAGCGTTGAACGCCGTGCAAGGAACCTACCCACAAATCTATGCCAGCGACGAGAAGCTCATCATCGATCCGAGCACGATCAAAGTCTTGGCAAAGGACTTTATGATCTCCGTCAACAAGATGATCCCGTCCTCGGAGCGATCTGCATCCTCGGGAGCCACACCGCTGAAGAAAGAGGTCGAGCCATTGTTGCGCCAGCCGTTGATTGAGATCTCCAATCGAATCGATGAAGCCATCCCACGCAAGCGAAAGGCGACTGCATTGGAGGAAGCCATGTACGACGACCGGAATGACGAGTTTGGCTTCCAAAAGGAAACAATGCAGCGAGATTTCGAGGCCTCCCGCATCTTCAGACCTAGACTGTTAATCACAGGAGAGCAAGGCATGGGCCAGCAGTACCTCGGAGCCGCACTGCTCAGTAAATTTGAAGGTCTGCACGTACAAAGCTTCGACCTGCCGACTTTGATGAAAGACACAACGAGGGTGAGCACGTCCATCACCAAAATCGATCAGACACATGCTAACATGACATCAGTCCACCGAAGCCGCCGTCGTGCAGCTTTTCGAAGAAGTCAAGAGGCACAAGCCGAGTGTCATCTACATTCCCAACGTCAACGTCTGGTATGAAACGCTGAGCGATGCAACCAAAAGGACCTTCGTCGGCCTTCTTCGTAGCCTGCATCCCACGGATCCGGTCTTGCTACTGGGTATCATGGAGCAGGAGCCCGAAGAAGACGTCGATAAACAGACGCTGCATGACAAACAGATGCTGCATAGACAGATGGTGCGTGAGCTATTTGGCTATTCCAACAAGAACCAATACGAGCTCGCACGACCTCCCCAGCATGCAAGAGAAGAGTTCTTCAACGTCGTCATCGACTATATCCGCAAGTCACCTGCGGAATTCCCAGATCTGGACGCCCGCAAGAAGCGCAAGCTTGAAGTGTTGCCAGTCGCACCGCCTCCAGAGCCTCCCAAGGGTCCAAGCAAAGCCGAGCTCAAAGCGCAGAAGAAGAAGGATCACCAAACGTTGAACATGCTGAAGCTGCACATTCAGCCAGTCATGGATCAGATCAAGAGAATGTACAAGAAGTTCAGAACGCCGATCATCGATGAGCTGACCATCGCATATCTTTATGATGAGCAAAACCCGAAAATGTTGACAACCGACTTGACCGACGAGCAAAAGCAGCAGCAGCAACTTTTCCGGCCGTTTGAAATCGACAAGGATGAAAAGGGAGTCGGCGGGTTGAGAGAAGCATCAACCGGCAACTTCTACTACAATCTCGAAATTGTCACGATTGAGAAGCGTCTTTCCAATGGCTACTACAAGCGACCCAAAGACTTCCTCGGCGACATTAAGCGACTGGCCAAAGATGCCAAGATGTCTGGAGATGAAGACCGCACCCTCAGAGCGAACGAAATGCTGGCGAATGTTGAGGTCGACATGGCTGCGCTGGAAACCCAACAGTCTGCTCTTGTTGCGGAATGCGAGGCCGTGTATCAGCGAGAGCAAGAGCGTGTCGCCAAGGCTCGTGAAGCTGAGCAACGCGGCGATGGCTTCCCTAATATTGTGCCAAACGTACCACCACCGAACGCATCGAAGACGACCGATGAGAACTCGGGCCCAGTCATGCTTGGCCAGGAAGTTCCAGGCCGGCAACTCTTCCCAGTCACGCCCAAGCCGGGCTCCGACCCGTGGAGCACCACAAACGGTAGTCGCCCATCTGAACAGACCAACGGCTCTGCGGTACCATCTCGGCCACAGGAGGACTCCGAGATGTTCGATAGCGAAGTTGAATCGCAAGATCTGCATCCTAGACCTGGCTTCCCTCTGCCCCAAAGCCATCCACAAGGTCTCACCCAACAATTTTCACAGCGCTCCGCACACACCCAGATTGCGCAAGGCTCGCAATTGGAGCAGTACCAGAACAGTGCTTCAACGACCAATTCAGCGCAGAAAACTAGCTCCCGCAGCAGTGGTCCGTTCTCCACCCGTTCCAGCACCAACGGCGTGCACGGCCACGAACATCCCGACTTCACGAAACTTGGCCCTGCCATGAGTGGCAGTCAGATTCCAGACACTCAACCCCCTTCCGGCGCATCCCAGTCGCAGCTCTCTCCATCTTCCCAACACAGCATGGCTCCTCCTCCGGTACACCCCCGCGCTGGTAGTCTCAGCGCGATCCTCAACACAGAGGACGAGATCAATTCCGACCACGACCGAGCTGCTGTTACGACGTCTCATCACTTTCTACTCGACGTCGAAGGTCTCACAAGTCTTCACGCCGAACTTGTGCGCAGGTCTTCTGGACTGTCGCTGGAGCAAATGGAGCAGATCAACGCAAGTCTGATGGATGTGATCTGGAGGCTCAGAGGCGAGTGGAATCGCAACCGTGTATGGGGTGCGGTCAAGGAAGCGTTTAACAAAACGGTGAAAGACATTGAGCTTTGTCAAAAGGTCTTGAAACCATCACAGGATTAGGGTGGGGAGATGAGTTGAAGCATGCAGTATTTTGGTAGATTAAGCTTAGCAGTAGATTCTTGCGAGGGTTCCTCGAAAAGTAGAACGACAGATTGCAGATGCAAGGCAAAGTCGCCGCTTCTCTGTTTGCCCAATGTTCACATTATTGTGTCACATTATTAGCCCCTTGTCCATGCAATTAAATATTGAAGCATTTCATGTCAAAGCTGACTAGTGGCTTCTCCACCAATCACATCCCGATCGCAACGCCACTGTATTTGTCTAGCGAGTCGCTTGACAACCACACGTCCATCGCTTACCTTTTTCCACGATAGTGCATGTCGCGCGCCAGCAATATGCCGTCGACCCGGCGAGCGATTCCTGAGTCTAGTATAAGTCTAATACCGCGCCAGTTCAACATACCGAATTCTACACATCTACTCATCACCACTCCACGGCATATTTTCGCATGGGACGCTTCTGAAGTACGACCCGTCTTCCGGAGCAGGAAAGGTAGCATTGTTGCTGCTCGAGAAGCAAAGGATGGCTCTGGAGTCCTGGCTGTCGCGAGTAGTAATGTTATCGTTCTGCACGACACGAGGAGGGAAAAGCAGCAGAGCTGGGGATTGAACGCCGACCGGGATGAGGTTCGCTTTCTAGAGTACGGACCTGACGCCAAATCGCTGTTTCTGGCGACGACCACCGATGGAGCTATCCAACACTACAGTACTGAGAAATCACGTTTACTGGAACCGGCAGAGAAGCTGGCTCTGGCACCTGCAGCGTTGGCGGTATCTCCCACAGGTCATCTGGTGCTCTCGGCTTCGCAGAATCCTCCAGTGGTTCACTTAAAGAACATGACGATGAATACCGCCTCTCTACGTATCCATCCCAACGCATCATCAGCTCCAATATCATGCGCAGTATTCCATCCCGAACGGCCGAACGTCTTTCTGGTTGCCTACCGCGATGGAACGGTTGCCGCGTACGATGCTTCAAGAATGCCCAAGAGAGACTTTGGTGTGCACGCGGATCCGGGGTTGAAGGATGGCGAGATCGGGCACGTTTCGAATCTCCATCGCGGGATCGCGGATGGCGACTCCTCATTGGACAAATCGACTCTGGTCGCCCCGATCATCGGTATCGCATTCCTCCCGGGCTTCAAAACGAGGGCGGTCACAGCTGGTCGGGATGGCAAGTGTAAAATTATCGATTTCGCCAAAGCTGGCGAGGTTCTGAGGACATGGCATGCGAAGGCTCCTCTTACGTCGATATCGGTGGTGGCAATCAAATCTGACGCGGCATCACGATCTGCTCGCGGCAGCCGTCGAAGTCAAGCATCAGGACACACGATTGGAGGACCGACGAGTACTGAAAGTTTGATTGCAGTCGGGCGTGTCGATGGTAAAGTGCAGATCTACGACACTGTCGGGCTGTTGTTGGCGGAGAAGGCGGTTGCTGGACAGGAAGAGAAGGTCTTGTCAGTCGAATGGATCAAGGGCAAGTCTCCACGATCTTTCGAAAGTGACGAAGTTGAGCGACACTTCAGCACTGCGACGGTGACATCACTCAAGCCGCGGCCAGCAAATACATTGACTGCTGCGGATAATGCGGAACCTTCAATAGACACAGAAGTTCCACAGACGCAAAGTCCGAATGTCGTTCGACCTACGAGGAAGCTGGTAGTCCATCCGGATGAAGTTGGAGAAGAGGGCACTGTCCGTCGCACGCCTGCAGCGAAAACTGCCGACAGGACGATGGCCACCGTCGTAGGATATCAAGATTTATTTTCACCTGTCAAGCCCGAGACGACCAGAGCGGCAACTCAGGAATACAAATCCAGCCCACGGAAAAACCGACCACGGCTCTCAAGCCAGACTTTTGTCCAAAGTCCGCCAAGCAGACAGAGGGATATTCATCTCGCTCCTCGCGGCCCAGCCGTACCTCGACCAGTCGAAAGCCATGCCACAAGCTCTGAATCTACGGCAAGGAGGCTTCGTACTCGGCAGACTACACACGTCAAATCCGCACGTCGCACCAGCGGGCAAGCCCCTCTAGCAGACCGAACAGTACGTCGCATATCATTCGCGCAAGGAACGACCCTCGTCGGCGACGGGACTACGCGAAGCAGAGAGAGTGGTAGATGGACCAAACCAAGTTCCAATGCAAAAGTCCTGGCAGACCTGCGGCGGCTCGCGTCTCAGAACACATCTCAGCGGAATGAAGGGATTCTATCAGGATATTCCGAATCGTATCGGCATCAATCTGCAAAACATGTCAACCCGTCCGAAGCAGCGCATAGTCAAGTGCAGCCAACGCATGATCACCTACCAGCGAGACATTCGCAAGTACGTGTGAGCGACCCAGATACTTGGCCGACAGATTCCGTCGTATCATCGCTTGTCGACAATGAGGATATTTGGCTCACCTCTGATTCGAATGATGACGCATCGAAGAAGCGAAGAAGGAAGGCGAGGACTATAAATCGACCTCCTGGACGGCAGACTTCGCGATCGGAAGTAGATCACATGGGCGGCACAATGAGTACAGCAGTCTCCAACGCGGTAGCGAACCTCATCCCTTTGTCCTCGCACGGTTTGCTAGTCGATGGCTCCACTGAAGAGGAGATGTTCTCCGCAAATAGCCACTTGCCGTCGAACGGCACATTCTCGCCAGCGTCAGAAGATGTTCGTGAGCTCTTTCCCAGATCATCATCGCTATCTCCTCGAAGACGCGCCAGCCCGAAGCGACGAAAATACCGAGACATGTCTCCTGAAAGAAAGGGTCTCGCCTTGACAGCGATCTCTTTGAACCAGGCTCTCGGCCGACAACCTAAGAGTCCGTGGGCGAAAGTAAAGGCCAGCCGGCGTGCTTCGAGCCCGCGACAGAATCCTCCCAAGATCCAGAACATTCAACACTCGATACCGGCTGCGGTTCAAGATATCCCATCGTTGGACAACCCGGCGACACACGCATGCCTGACGTGTCCATACATCAAGGCGAGGGTGCAAAGCCTGGAGAACGAGGTGGCTGTACTGAAGGGCGAGGTTCTGGCTATGAAAGCTGTTCTACGCAGAAATGAGTTGCCGTTCCCGGCGTGCCTGCGCTAGAGGCGAGGTGACAGGCGGGAGAAGTGAGAACGTTGCTATTCTTGAGATTTCTAGAGGATAGCATTCAGCAGAGTCGGTTTTGTTAGGATAGACTCCGAGTACAATAATCGAGCGCTTGATATCAAGCTCGCAATCCCTCTGTCAATTCATTCACTGTGCTTTCCGGCACACTTATTGATCAAATATTCTCCTTTCCATACATCGACTGCTTCTCCGCATCAGTGTTCGCCGCAGTGAAGTCAATCGAGCGGGAACGGTTGTGCGCGGCCGCCAGGCTCGCCGCGCGTGGGTTGACAGAGGATGCCCGGCGGATCTGGCTCTCTTCCCGCTCAACATACTCCAAAGGTCGTTTGGAAGATGTAGCAATCTTGTCGCGGTGGACGAATATCTTCTTGCCGGCGGGCGATGCGAAGTAGCGGTCCAAGTCCTCCAGAGTTCGACCGGCGGTTTCCGGGTAAAAGAAGTAGACGAACGGCACGAAGCTCATGTTCATCACTAGCCAGACAATGTAGAACTTCCAGCCGAGGTTTTGGATGCCAATTGGGGTGATTTCGACGACCTGGAAAATTGTGAGCACACCATTAGCATTACTGCAGCCGTGAAACCCACCATGAAGTTGAAGATCCAGTTCGTCGCCGTTCCCAATGCAGTCCCCTTGCATCTCATTGCCACACCGTTGATCTCAGAGGGTAGCAGCCATGGCACTCCCTGGAAACCGATGCCGAAGAAGACATAGTACAGGAAAAAGAACGCCACACTCGCACTGGCGACCTCACTAGCGTGCGCGAACCCAGGCTTGTCGCTGAGTGCTAGGAGGATCGTGATCATAAGGTAACAAAAGCCTTGTCCAGCAGCGGCGTACATGAGCATCTTCCGGCGACCCCATTTCTCGACGTTTGGAATGCCGATGAGCGAGAACAGTAGATAGCTGACGCTATTGCAAGCGGCGAGTAATCTGGCCATGGTCTCGCCGAAGCCCACAGATTCGATCAGGACTGTGGGCAAGTAGTAGGACGTCACATTGATCCCTGTTGGCGGAGTCAGCTAAAAAGATGTATCATATGGTTTCACCGTCCGACTTGACCCACCCGAAAGTTGCTGCATAGCTTGGGCGCCCATTCCGAGGAACAACCTTCGAAGCGTTGCGGTCCCTGCAGCGGAAGTCTTCTTGCCCATCAGCAAGTCTCGGATTCGTACCGAGTGCTCCATTTCATATGCGTTCGAAAACTTGATCTCTGCCAACTCGGTCTGGACGTATGGGTCTTCGATCGATGTGCCTTCGATATCAGCGAGAATCAGCTCCGCCTCTTCAACTCGATCCTGCATAATGTCAGCCGTTTGATCGATCGTAGACCTGGGAGGTACAATGCCCACCTTCTGAACCAGCCATCTTGGCGACTCTGGTAGCCATGGAACCGTGGCATATAGGATAACGATGAAGATGAATTGAAGTGCTAGCGGGACCCTCCATGCAGCTCCTCCTCCCAGGAAAGAGAAGCCGTACGTCACCCAATTCGATAGGCTGAATCCGGCGATGTTCATAATCTAAGGGGACGAGGTCAGCTATAGTCCTTGTACCAGATACCCAGACCTGCAGGCAAAGCTTGGTAGCACTGCTCGAGCAGAACTGCAAGTCTCCTATTCGTGGACCGTCCGCCTTACCAACTCGATTACGATGAGCTTGCCTCTCCAAGCCGCTTTCGAAGTCTCAGCCTGCCAAGGCGGTGCTGTCGATGTGTTCAAACCATTCCCAACTCCAGCCACAATGCCTGTTACGGTCAGAGTCAGCCATGTGTCGGCAAAGCCTTGCGATAGCTGCAACTCACGACCGACGATCATATGAGGCACGCCATACGCAGTGATCTGCAGGATAGCACCAATGCTCATGATCGTTGTCCCAAGTAGGATAGTCTTCTTGCGTCCGATCATGTCTATTCCCTGTCAGCTCGTACTTTTCGAGATTCTGCATCGAACAACAGCAAGCGACACAGCGACGACGTACCCCCGACGAAGTACGCTGCAATGGCGCCAAAGAAGCACCCGATATCATAAATCGCGGTAACAGTGCCTTGCATGCTCTTGTTGGTCTGTATGTCCAGAGTCTGGAGGAAGTCCTGCGTGACAATGACGCCTCCGAAAACACCTGGCCGAATTGTGAGCCATCCTGCCGGCGAAGTCCCAAAGATCAACGCTCACCTTGATCGTAGCCGAACAAGGTCATGTCAGTTGCACACTTTGGTCGAGGTCAGCAGTATTAGAGAAACGTAGCGAGTGTTGGGACCAACCGCAACGGTGACTGCAAAGGTCAGCCATCCTCCTCTGAGGCCAAAGTAACGATCCTTCATCCCGAACATCGTGGCGAGTCGTTGCGACGAGTGCTGTGAAAGTTGCTGAACAGAATGAGTGGTGCATTATTATACCTGATTTCTTGACTGACAGCTCGGTCCATCCATCCCTGAACTTGCCTGCATCTACACACTAGTCGGATGGTTTGTGCATACACCGCACGGTTACAGTATCGCCTCTGGCCATCGTAATATGAAACCAATGAGTGTTATGAGAACCGAACCAATGACGCAGAGTACAGCGTTTGGATGCATCCTGGAGCGCGTTCGCCGGGCTGTCCACCCATAGACCGCCTGTACCGGCCGTACTGTCGGCGGTTGATCGGCAGTACTTGGGACGAGACGCATGCATGCGATGTTGTACAATCAATGCGGAATTGCACAGACTCTTTCTCTGACGTAGATCTCAGCGGCATTCGACGGCAACCTTCTGCTAGGCTCTCTGATCCGCGAGAACGTAACGAATTCCCACTGCTCTCAACATACGCGTCTTGCAGCGAAAAAGCTTCGCCTTGAGGCGAGGAAGAAGCAATGATGTTGTCGATCGGCTTAAGACAAGGATATTGCTCCGGTATTCACCCCGCTTGCTTTTAGCTCGTGGATGGAGCACAGCATTGAACGATGGACTGGGAAGAAGTCACCGTGCACTCCTTTCCCACAGACCATGACGACGTTGAAGGGGTACGTCAAGTTTTAGCTCAGTCGGCAATACTTTGTATTTTCGTTGTCGATTGTGCCATTGGCATGCGTGCACCCGAGACTCGCCCAGTTCACCGGCTGCAATACTGAAGTTGCCCAACGCGCGTCGACCAACCATTGCAAGTAACACTGTTGCTGAAGAATAGTTCAAGACGGACCGATCGGAGTCACTGAAACCCCACGGAGCAAAGCCCGGACGTGTGGGGTCACAGGGGTGTGTGCATCGTGGAGCCCCGCAATGCGTGTACAGCAGTCAGCAGATTCAGAGTGATCGGACGAGAGATTCGCCAGTATCGTAATTGACTTCAGTATTAATAGCTGACAGCTGAGGCCACGATTAGCGTGAATTCGGGTTGTATTCTCGGACGGATCACCAATGCAGACTTTCCGACAGAGTTCATCGGCAGCTCGACGTGAATGGTCATCTGGCTCTGAGTGTAGGCCAGCCACAGTATGCCACTTGCTCTTCACCGCCGTGGCGTCAGTTGGGCTGATCACTCGGGCTGATCTCTGCAAATTCGTGCTGTTCGATCTACACTTGTTCGACGGGCACGTTTCGCGACAGATGAACGTTGGGTTGCAGCAGAGCGTGCTATCCATCTGCAAGATACAAACGGGCCAGGCTACCGATGTGCTTGACCTCGTCACTGTCGATATTCATGTGTCGCCAGGCGTCCTTTGACCCACAAAACCTCAGGCCTTTCAAGCCCCACGGCCGGAACGTGGCCCGAGGAAGTTCACGCCCGCCAATGCGGCTCCAAGATGACCGAGATCCGAGAAGCGCTTGCGACCAAAGATGTGGATCTCTTCGCCATGCGGCCAGACCAGCAGACCCGTGTGGATAGCGATGTAGCCGGAGAGAGCAATGGATGCCGTCGCTGATAGTATCACCGCCCGCATGTGCCTTGTGAAAGCTGAAGCTCCGCGAGCGTTCAACAATTGCAATGAGTTTGGAGAGCCAATGAGAGGAATTTGCTCGAGCAGTCCGGCACCAATACTCTTGACGGTCTCTGCGATGCTCATGCTTGGTGCAGTTGTCCAGGGAATGGCCGATCCTGACGTCTCGTATAATGACGAAGCCTCGGCTTTTGATTTGCATTTCAACAGCTTTACCACGTCCTCAACACTGGTTGTCAATATCAAAGTCTTGTGAACACGCTCAGTGAAAGCTGCAAGCTTTGAATATCTCTGTCGCATGGTCGAAGCCAACCAGTACTGCGGCACTTGTGGAAACAGCATGAGAGCTAAGAATCCGTACAGTAGACAGTCGACTGAGGTAATTTCTTCAGTACCCAGCATGTACTCGGTCTCGCCCAGGACATCGTTGAGAGGCCCGAAAAAATTGTCCGCCAAAGCCTGCAGCTTGAAGATGGAAGCCCGCTCCGGACTTTGCAGCAAGCTCTTGAGGGTGTTCTTCTTCGGCAGCAGTATACTGGCTCTTGCCTGTGCGTGTTTCTCGAATTCATCCTCTTTGCCTACAGCTTCATAACCAGGCGGTCGGTTGCTCATGTCTTCGTGTACATTGTCAACATCGATGCTCGATATGCCGAGATGCTCTGTTCGCGCCCGTGCCGCTGCTCGTATTTGCGGAGGTATGATGTAGTTTGCGTGCCATGGAAGGATCTTGGTGAACGCCGGACGTGTGGTCAAGCGGTAGTTCTCGAAGCCGACGTATAATGAGATGTCCAAGAGGATGTGCGCGTTTGATTCGAGAAAGGAGGAAATCGCGGTGGCGTTGGCGCGCTGTGCAGCGTCGAGTCGGCTGTGTCGTGAGTCTAGAGCGGTATTGTTCATGTGTCGAGCAATGTTATTGAAGCCGTGGAATCGTAGCTCTTCATCAACCAGGTACGGCAGTCGCTCTTTCTGCTCGTGTGCTAGCACAAGCTCGTATTTGTTCGCGCCATGCAGTTGCAAGAGCGCAACAGCAGCATTGCACTCGGCATCAATCGATGGCAGGCCGAATGCCGGGCCCAGGATGAAAAGCTGCATGGCTGCAGATCGACGCTGTCAATGTTCAAGAAGTGATGGTGAAGCTCGCCTCGAAAGCATCCTGCTGACTCATCGCCTTTTGATTGACTGCAACTTTCTCTGGTGCCTTGGTGTGCTGCACTTGAGCAGAGTCATTACACAACAACATCGTTTTCTCGTGAAATATATGTGCCGACAGCTACATCATGAAAAGCGGCTGATAACGTGTGAGACGACGTTTGGCTCTCTTCTAAACGACAGCTGTCTCCAGCGAGGATGGTCATCAGAAGAGCTCATCAAAAATATACCACCAGAGAAAGTAGGCTAATATGAGGGGCGAAAGGGATCTTTGTCCACGCATGCTGGAAGGAAAAAGGAAGACAGATCCGCGGTGAAGTCTCGCTCCGGAAGACTTATCAATATCGAGCACCACCAACCGAGGTAGTCATCAAGAACGGACGCCGGAACATCGATGAAAAAGTCCCCTGGGTCGGCAGAGAAGAGGTATCCCTGCATAACCATGGCCAACCTGGCGCAGTCTTGAGGAGGACGCCCCGGAAGTGTGCATTCAGAGCTGCCGGACCCGGTGCTGATACTGTTAGGGTCCTGGATGAGGCCTGTGCTGAGGTAGTCGTTATTGTGGAAGTCGGCTGCATTTGCACTGTCGGCATACAGGCCCGAATTGACGTTGGCAGGAGTCGTGTACTCGTAGTACTAAGGTCGCAGTAATGTCAGATTATTGTTGGAGAACGCTGACTTGTTGAAGCGGACTTACTCGTAGACCAGGGAATGCACTCGGTGAGGGTTTTATGACCAGAATCGTGGTAGTCGTGGTGACCACCTCCGTGGACACTGCAGTCTCAGTGGAGGTTCTATTTCCTGGTCAGTTTTTCGAGGGTACTCAAGAGACGGTCCGAAAGATTCCCTACTCTGTAATCAACGGCGTCAGCGTGACTGTGCTGGTGGTGGTACTGGTGACAACCTCCCAACTCGTGGTTTCGAAGTCAATGGTTATTCCTGTAGTCGTCTGTGTTGTCGTAGAGAGCGCCTTACTTTCGACAGCCGCAACCGAAGGAGTCAGAGTCGTCTCACTAACTAATTGGCTGGTTGGCCATTCCGATCCCGTGCTGCTCGTTTCCGTGAACAACGTTTGATCATCTGCCGGGTAGGCAGGCAAGTCTGAGGTTGACGAAGACGAGGACGACGTTGTCTGTACAATGGATTCGAAGTCGCTCGTCGTCACGGAGTCACTCGTCAATAGCCCGATTAGGACAGATCCTCCGCCCTTTCCTCTTGCGCCTCATCTTGGCGTACATGATAAACATGGTTTCGATAAGATCAAGTTGTTGGATGTGGTGGAGTGATATCAGGTCGACAAGTGTCGTCGGAGACGGAGAGGACAGGCCGTCCGGCGAAACGTCGGCTTGCTACGCGCTCAACAACGCGTCTCCCTCGAGTTGAACTTGCCCTGGACAAAGACGGCCTGGTCAATTTTCCCGTAAAATCGTGGACTTGGACACTGCTATCAACGATCATTTCATACAGACAAATATATCACGAAGCCGCCCTAAAACTCCTCCTTTCCCTTTCCACCCATCTACTGCTCGCCCTCCTCCATGCTCTGGATCATGACCTTGATGCCGCCCTGCTTCGCGTCCGCTGCGACCTTGAAAGCATCGACCGCATCTTCCAGCTTGAATCGATGCGTCACCAGCGACCTCAGATCGATGACACCGCCTTGTAGCAATCGAATGGCTCGCGGCCACGTATTTGCGTAGCGGTATTGGAACTGCAGATCGACCTCTCTTGTGCTGAGTCGCATGAACGGAATTTTGATCTCGGGTCGTCCGACACCAATCACGAAGACTTTGCCGCCAAACTTCGCTGCTTGAATGGCGCCTGCAATCGAGCTCTCCACGCCCGTGCACTCCATCACCACCGCTGGCTCCACGCCATCCGCCAGCTTAATCACCTTTTCGGCGAACTGCTCCACGGTATCCTTGAACTCCACCTTGTGTGTCCTGACACTCGGGCAGAACTTTTTCGCGAATGCAAGTCTGCCTTCGTCAATATCCGTGATCACAATCGGCTCTGCACCGGCCGCCTTCACACAAGCCAATGTCACCAGACCAATCGGACCAGCGCCACAGACCATCACGCTGTCACCGATGGTGATGTTCGCCCGCTGCATGCCCGCCAACGCCACGCTCAGCGGCTCAAGCAATGCACCGTTCTCAAAGCTCATGTCTCCAATCTTGTGGCACCAAATTGCGGGGTGATTGACGTATCTGCGAAGCAGACCGGGAATTGGCGGCGTAGAGCGGAATTGCACGGATTCGCAGCCATTGTACTTGCCGGTCAAGCACGGCTCGCATTCGTTGCAGATGATGTTCGGCTCGATAGCGACACGGTCGCCGATTTGGTGGCTCTTGACGGAAGGGTGCACAGCTACGACGGTACCTGCAGATTCGTGGCCGAGAATGTGCTCGCCCTCGACGATCATAGGTCCAATGCATCCGGCATGCCAGAAGTGGACATCGGAGCTGAGTAAAGCATGAGAATCGCATGTCAGTTTGCGAGAGTCTTCAGGTAACTCACCCGCAGATTCCGGTGCTCTTCACAGCGACTGTGATCTCACCGGGTTGGAGGCCGGAGCCTGCCAGGACATCCTCAGTGCTGGGCTCAGCTTCCGCAATCCACAAATCGTGCTCGGGATTGGTGTAAACGCCAATGTTGGCCTTGGATTTTGTGATTTCGCTGCCCTTAATGCGTCCATTGGCCTGGCCGTTGGCCGGGCCGTTTGTGCTGCTGTTGATTGCCATGGCGAGCTTGCTTCGCGAATGGTGTGGGAAAGATCGAGCTCCGAGGTAGGAGAAGTAGAGCAACTGTGCGAGAGGAATGGGAGGAAGCTAGAGATCAAAGAAGCCTGGGAGACATGGAATCATTCTCCACCGTACTGACATAGGCGCCACGGCTACAATTTATCCGTTCATGGCTCCTTTCCTGTCCAATGCTCACGGACAATTCCACGGAACCCCCACCAAGAGCACGGCCGAAGTGGAGGGATTGCGAACTGCAGTGGAGGAGATCGATGGAATGGCCCTGCTGGGCTGGGTAAATGCGGCTATTTCCAGGGCTTAGATAATTTGGGAGACGCCGTTCCTTCTGCAGCCGAGAAGTACATTTGATCGGACTGCATTGAGTTCCGCCTGAGTAGCAGCCACCATCGGCAGCGGCAGCGGCGAGCTCGAGCGATAGTAGTAATGTACAGCGGCAACAATCATGACTTTGCCAACTCATATGTAAGTACACCGTCTCAGTGCGGCATGGCTAAACGTTCTGAATTTCGCGCAGGGTTTGACCGAGAAGCCGAAGGCTCGGATTCGGGGCCGAACTACGCCGATCAGTACTGGGATTCTCGCCTGGGACAGGACCGGATGTTTCGCCGGTTACGAGCATGCGCATATTCTTGAGATACACCAAGGCACGTACCAGAGAACATGACATATCACGACTTACTGCAAGTTCCAGGCTCGATCATTGCCATCACGGACGCCTCAAAGCTATGGCATCGCATTCGAAGCGGACCACGCCTTCCACTCTTGGCACAACACCCGAATTGGACTGCCACGCTGATTCTCCTGGACGCCATGATCCATCGCGAGAACCGGTGTAGGCTTGGAACCAATAGTCATCTCCTCGGTGTTCAGCCTCGGATCTAAATCGGGCGGGAGACTGCCTATAGGATGACTCACGCGAACCTGCGGCTGAGCGACTACGCGAAGGATTGAACGGTGGTCTGAGCAACAAGTCCTAACAAAGAAAGGAATCAATAATTGTATAAACACTGCCATCCTCGCCTCCAGTCCAAAGAGCTTTACTCTTGTTATCGATCAACCGCAGCACATTGCAACGGAGACAAAAAGATCCGTTTCCTTTCCGCAACGCAAATCCGATCTACAAGCACCAACGACGACATGGCCTGCAAATCGATCTTTGCCCTGGTCGCCTTGGCCGCCACCACTCTGGCCCAGAACACGACCAGAACGGAGGATGCTCAGACTACACTCAACATCCCATTCGGAGACTATGGTGCGGATGGCTTCGTGGCCAGCGTGCAGACCGCAGATGCGTGTGACACTACGCTGGTGATAGGCTGTGCACAGACCGCCGCTCCCAATGACCTCTGCGAACTTGTTACAGACCTTGCTGCAACGGTAGTGGTCGGTCCCACCGGCTACGAGTGTGAGTATCAAACGCAGCACCGTGAACGAATCCAGCGCTGATAAAACTTCACAGTCAGATACACTCTCAACACACTCGGCGGCAGCGGCGTCGCTAGTCAAACCTGCGACCTCGAAGGGCCCATGACCGCAGTGACGGGCGGGACTTGCACGGCATACTTGTCTTTGGATGTGGCTGGCGTGTCCACCGCCACCAGCACCGTTATTCCTGTGTCCCCCGAAGATGTCAACTATGCGCGGGTACCAGTCACCGCGGGAGCGTCCAACTTGCCGACTGGAAGTGCTTCGTGCTCGCCGACGAGCGGTGGAGGTGCGCCGGTCCCTACGCACATGGTTATGAGTGTGGTCAAAGTTCTTGTCCCGGTTGCGGCTGTTGCTGGAGCGCTCCTCTAATCCTTTTGTACTGTCTCTAGATGTTGAGTGAGGTTCGGGTGCCTTGGAAAGAAGTGAGAGGCGCATTTCGCGGCAAACGAACCTTAGATGTACGCTGAATGAAGACGACGATCCGCCAAAGGGTTGTTTTTGGCTGTACAGATGGGCTACTTGCGCTTGGAATGATGAGGTACCTTTTTCTCATAATGCCTGTGCAGTCTTGCACACACAAGCTGCCTGCTCTCGTGTAGAGCAGTGAGCTGCAGTCTTGCCAACTTGCTATCAATCGCTCTCACGGAGCTCTGCCAAAGTCTCCTACTGCCCAACCAAGACGATCTGACCTAGACAGCCAAACAATCGCGTTAGTCGAATATCGGGCGTTGTACAGTTTCGAACCACTGATCGTCAATGTAGCCAATGGTGCACTACTAGTATAGTACTACCGATGATATGAGCGATGTCACAGTCACTAGAGCCTACGGCAGCTGTCTGCGACAAGAGAGTTGACGGGGCAGTCCTAGGTACATCAAGAACGAGCGTTCTATCGCGAACCGTGATCAGGCTCAAGTCATCGATCCCCATTCAATCACATTCAGTCCATGATCGCTCCATCGCGCTGCCTGTGTCCTCTTCTTTCGAACTTTCAACCGATCCGCACTTTTCCTTGGCAAAGGCCTCACTTCTCAAAGTCCGACGGCTGCAACAATCTGCCTTCCAACAGCGCTCCCATGTGCGTCTTGGAGATGCTCTCACCGTTCCTCCTAATCGTGGTCATCAATGACTTGATGAACTTGATCGGGCTGACGCGCACTTTCGACGTGCTACCTCCACCAATCTGACCCTGTGCGTCCCGCTCGATGAAGCCATCTGCGGCGATGATTTCTCCCGGCAAAGCCTTCTGCGATGTAAGTCCCTTGTATATGTTAGCAATGTTCAACTCGAATTTAGGTGGGTTGCTACGAACCAAGAACTTGCAAGTCTTCTGGTACTCTTCATAGGTCGCAAAATAGAGCGCTCCAGCGAATACGTTCAACTGAACGGAGAGCTGGTGAGGAATAGACAACGTCATCGGCCGAGGTGCGATGGTGCAAAAGTTTAGCGTGTCCAGTGCCGGATGTCCAAGGTTCGTGCGTGGCCGGTACAGGTGCAGAGCTGTGAAGAATGACTTGGCCACTCGACTGAAAAGATGCTCTGCCTCCCAAGGCGAGATCACGACAAGGGTGCCGACGACGTCGTGTCCGATCCTCCGCCCGGTCAATACCCACTGTACTGAGCGCTGATAGGCGTCTGAGCTGGAACCCGATTCGTCCTTCTCCACAGTCGTCGCAAAGTCTGCGGTAGCATAAATGAATGCGGGTGCTCTGAGCTGTTGAACATCGAATTTCAATGCTGCAGTCGTGGTGGCCAGGGTGTCGAATGCAGGGAAGTAGGCGCTTGAGCCAGTCTTGAGCACTCCTGTCTCGACAAAAGTCACTAGATCTTTGTGCAGAGTGTGCTTTGCTGCGACAGCAGCAGCGACTCGCTGGATGATCGGCTCCGCGACGACTTCCGGAGAAAGCTCCCGCTCCTGCTCCTCTTGCAGGCGCTTCGACTGAAATTGAAGACCCGTAAAGGCCTGGCATCGCGCAGAGATCTCGTTGAAGCTCTTGTCAGAGTGCTCGGCCAATCTTGTCAGTGCCGACTTCTGCTCTGAACGCGGCGCATAGCGGCGCTCCAACGTCAACGCCTCTGGCTCCAAAAACTTCTTTGCCACCTGCTGTGACGGGTACAAGCTCCCAGCAGCCCGAACCTGCGCCCAGAGCTTCTCCTGGACAATGTACCTGTGCGCTTGTACGGCCTGTGTATAAGGATTAGCGATGCTGAGACAACAATATCCATGCCTCATGCCCTTGAAGACTTACCCAGAGGGGAATGCACCGCGATATCTCTTGATAGGTCTCCGAAATGGCCCAGCTCAGAACATCGGCCACGCTGATCGGGTCATGCAACTGGTCGTGTCTGCGCTCGTGGCCCACAAAGACATGACGAAGATTGGGCTCGTGCGAGCGCAAGAAGTCTCGGAGCTCGAGGATCTTCGTGCTCACTTCGCTTCCCACCACGAATACCTTTAGATGGGATCGTCAGCAGGTGCCTCAGACACACGTGGAGAGGGGGCGGGTTCAAGACATGCTCGATGCCCTAGAAAAATGATTGCTTACCACACTCTGTCCTCTTCCCAATTTCCTCATTCTCATGCAAGCCTGGACAATCTTATCCTTGCTGAGATTGCTTCCCAACGTGACTGCTGCGCGATAGGTTTGTGGAAGCCTCAAATCGATACCCCTAAAGCAAAGTATGAAAGTCAGCAAAGGTCTTGGAACATTCAATCACACGAGAACGAACCTGGTATGTGCCTCATCAAGGTAAACCAGACAGACTTCCAGTCGAGTGGCGAACGAAGATGTCTGAAGCAGTTCGACCTCGCCTTTCCTGTTCACCACGGACAGCTCATCATCGCTACTGCAAAAGACAGCTGCTTCCTTCTGTGCGTGAGGATGGGACTTCAGCCACTCTTTGGCAAAGTTCAGGTTGTCAAGCTCGAGTATCTGTGCTCCAACGTCGAGGATGACTTCCGGTAGAGGAACAAGCGTCATGACCATCGACAGTAAACGTTGAGCGTCTGTGGAAAAGTTGACGTTGGTGCTGGGGATCATCGCAACTGAGTTTTTCGGCGACAATAAATGTTCCAGAACGAGGGCGTTTGTGTGCAGTTGTTCCGCGAGGTCTTTGTGGGTTACGTCGAGTGGCAGCAATGGTTTGGAATCGTTCGTGCCGCTGAACCCAGTAGTGGGAAGATGCTTCTTTCTGCCGATGTCCCAGCCTGAAGAACTAAGCTTGTGGTCGTACTCTTTCATCTCCTTGGGGAAAACGATGCGGGAAAGATAGTAGTCGATCGCCGCCTTGGAGTGACGGAGCGGAGGGAAGATGATCTCCGAACACTGTGCTCTGTCCTTTAGGTTCAAACTCGAGAGATGGCAGTACTGCGCGGGCATCGCGATGTCGAGAAGCCAGCTCTGCCATTCGCTCTCCGCCCGATCTGAATCCAGAAGGTGGCGAAGCACGATGAATAGGTCTTCGTCGCTGAGGCCTTCGTAGTAGTAAGATACCGACGTTAGCATGATGACGACCTCCGGATGGCTGAACTCGGATCGAGGCGAGGGCGTGTCTTTTGCGCGGTATGGTACCGCCAGTTTCGTCAAAGGCGAGCGAGTCGTAAGCCCATAATTGACCCGCCAGCGCTTGGCTCCAAAGATGAACTCTAGAATTCCACCAGCAAGCAGTCCGCGTAGCAACAACAAGGCACCTTTGCTGTGTTCGGACCAGAACGGCGAAGTCTGTACAGCGGATGTCTCGTCTCGGGTAAGGTCTGGCAGTGTGATGAACTTGAGAATAGACTCGCGTAGAGGCTGTGCTTGTTGTGCCAATGGCAGGCCTGCCAGTCCCACGTTGCAGACGTGCTGCGCGATGCGACGAACAAGGAGACGTCCGGCATCTTCGCGGAGAACTCTGATTCTCGGAAACCCCCCGGATCCCCTATCGATATACTCGATCGATTGCGGTCGCTCGAGCGCAAGGACCGCAGCGTGAGTCTTGACAAGATCTAGGATCTTCTGAACAAAGACCCAACGATCTCCGCTCATCTCCACGGCTCTCCGAAGACCCATCGTGTAGATTAACTCGAACTTGACACTGAAGTTCTCGTCTGATTCATCTACAATATCTCTGGAGCGACGATCAAACAAGTCCTGGACTCGCAGCAGACTGCGACCGCCGGCTTCATTCCCAGCAATGAAGCATTCCGGTCCAGTTAATTTGAAAGACAAGATGTGCTCGGGCTGCAAAAGCAGGACGCCTCCTTCCGACATGCATCTCTTGCAAAGACGCTCGATTGCCTCTGCGTTTGCTTGGCTTGGCTTGACGGAACGAGAGAATGGCAGATAGTGAATGCGGCGATCGAGCAGACCTCCCAGCTTTCCCTTGAGCATCTCTGCCATCTGCTTGGATTGCGGCTTGGCCACGACGACTCGGACTAGTTGAGAGCCATCGGCAAGCGCTGCAGCCACCATGGGCACAATAACCGAGGACTTGCCTTCGCCCATGTTCAGTTGCATGACAACGTTCTGCCCGGTGCGAACTCTCATCTCTTCGGCGATCTGCTCCTGGACCTCGCGAATGGTAATGCCGCTTTCAACTTCCATGAGAAGTGATTCAGGGTAGTCGAACGGACTCCAGTTGGTGTGTCCCGGATTTTGCAGCTCCATCACAAGATCTTCAGTAGAGACACGTTCAGCTTTCAGCAGCCTCTCAGCTCGTTGTACACCTGCGATAGCAAGCGCGTATTGAACAATCAACGCCTTCCACTCTTCGCTCAGCTTTGGCCAGCGTTTGCGGTTCAACTGCTGTAACAAGAGCAGCGGGGAAACTCTGGGCCAGTGTTGGACTTGCCGCCCCGCGCTCGTTGCTGTGGAGCTCATTGCCTGCAACAGGGTAGAGAAGATGTTGTTGAGATACTGCTCGCACTCTTCAAGATGCTTGATCATTTTGAACTTGTTCGGCAAAGCCGCAACGTCGGCCTCGCCTTGAACCCGGCCTTGCAGCGATCGGAGGCTCTCTGTCAGGTCCGCAATGTACGCCTTCTCGTGTACTGATGGGTTGCTGTTACGTTCCAGCTGATCGATCAAGCTTTGAAGGTGTACAGACTTTCCTTTGACGGCCTCTCGACCTGCAACGTGTGGCAGCATGATCAGAGCCGGGCCCTTGGGAACTGCTGAAGGAGGCAAGGCCCTCGAGAACAAGTCGTCGACGGAGATGACACCCGGTCCTCGTACAGGCGGCGCCGCATCTGGCAGTACCAAGGTGGGAACGGGGATGAATGTGGCCCCCAGCGCCGAGAGAACATCATTTATGTTCGAAAGATACTCCCGAAGTTCTCGGTTGTCGAGTCGAACATGGAAGACGTTTCGTGCGGTCTCGACGGCTTCTGAAACGTCAATGAACCCCGATGTCCCCGCTTTGACTACGGGCTCGGCAATGTCCTCGTTCGGCGCACTGCTCCGCTGCTTCAATATCATGATGGCGAGTACCCTGGCTGCGCCTGACCTGTGGCGCTGGTAGTCATCTCGAAGTCTGCTCTTCCAATTCGCAACGCTTTCAGGAAGGCCTCTCTTGTGGGCTCGTCGAGGGGCGGCAAAGTCTGGAGTTTCCTCGAAAGGGCGTCCCCCGCCTGATTCGATGGCTGATGCGAGCTGATCTAATGTGATCTCAAGGCCTGCGCTGGGATGGAAGACCAGGCTCGATGGCGTGGCCAGTTCTTGCAGTTCAGGGATGGTCTTGAACAAGGCCACTACTTGCAGTAGACCTGCAATGTCGGTCGGGGAGAAGGCCAGCGAAGACAGCCACACGATCAGAGTGTACTTGTTCAAGGCTCTGTCCTGCATCATGGCTTTGCACAGCGGAAGAAGTCGCCGAAAAACTTGACTCGTCTCTCCTTCGAGTAATGCAGCATCATATCGTATGCCATCGTGATCGAGCTCGCCATCACGACCGGACACGGTCGAGATACTACTCATGTACTCCCAAAGCATCGCGATGCTCGGCATCGTCCAGCAAGGAGTCTGAATCTTGCCGATTGCCATCCGTGAGATGATGCATGCACGATTTGCGCGCTCTGTACCAGTGTCCAGATCTCGGCAATCATAAGGACGATCGTAAGACGGGGTATGTTTGTCAGCTCCGAAGCCAGACACCCGGAATACCGCGTTTCGAAGATTATCGCGATCTAGCAAGTCCTTGTCGGCGTGATCTATGGTAGGGTGAACAGCTGAAGATTCTGGATAGAAGAGACGTGCCTCATTTGCCCGCTCCAAAATCGACTGCACAGCGGCAAAAAACCCTCCGTGCTGAGAAAGAAAGCCCAAGTCGTCGTCCCATGTAACGCTTTGCATGACCTTGTCCTCAGGAGGGTAGAAAACTCTCCGTGGTGTCAGTGCGGCAAGCTCACGAAGCAGAGCGACGTTGGTGAGATCAAGCTTCTCAAATGAATGGACAGCAGCACTGCTTAATGTCGACAGGGCTTGCTCGGTTCCAGTGCGAAGTGTGAGAGTGTCCGGGAGACAAAAGGAGGTGAGGGCGCTGAAGTACGCCAGCAATAGCTTGCTCTGCAGACTACCATTGTCGACGAGGCGACGAAGGCGAGCGTCGATATAGACTGGATGCACCTTTGAGATGGTTTCCTTGCTGATTTCGACAGCGACGTGGCCATTGTGTCTTTGATACGAGATCTTGCCTTCCGGTAGTAGGACCATTCGCGAACGTCCTTTCTCGGACGTCAACACGAGTTTACTGGAGAGTCCAACCAAGGTGCCGAGAGTCTGGTCGCTATCCACGATGAAATCGCGGAAGTCCCGAGAATGCAATTTGCAGTCTCCCAAATCAAGCCAGAAGCCAAGTTGCAAACTTGGAATCTCAATGTCCACTTGGCGCTTCCACGGTTCAAGCACGACATGGATCTGGGGAACATTGGCCAAGGGGGAGAGTACGCTTGCAATGGTTCGCAGAGTCTCGGTTTGAAGGCCTAAAAGTACCTTTCCATCTCGGGTGAGGCTCCACCCGTCTGGCTGCAGGCTGATTCTCCAGATCGCTTTCGAGGAGAAGTTCCAGGGACTGCTGGACGGACGGAATTCGATGATGCCTGAGTCGAGATTGTACCAGTGAACGAATCCAGTCACGAACATGTCTGGAATTGCTCCTGTAAGCATCCGGGACGGCACCAGTTCGTAAATGCCGAACTTGCTGCTGGCACGCAACAGCAGATCTCGTGATTTAGTGCCTGAGGCAGTCATCCCAAGGTGGACGACGTGTCCATCATAGTCCCGCTTTATGGTATACGGCATCCCTGGAATCGCTGCGGAGATGAATTCAGGTGACACTGCGCCAAACATGGCGGTGTACGTAGGATGGCATTCCCACTCGACAGGAGGGCGGATCAAGCGACTGCCGTTGACGAGGAACTCTCCCGTCAGAAGGTTGTAGTGGAGCCTCTGCGGCTCGCCCGTGCGAGATATGGAGATTTCCGTAGTCAGCCAGTTCCGGAATGTCACATCGTGCTGACGCCAACCTTCATGGTTCGAATTGTGGGCCGGCCAGGTCCATTGCAGTGCATCATCAATAGCACCGTCGTTGCTGCTGAGGAGTTCTAGGCTTCGGGCAAGGAGTCTCTTGGATCGGAAAGTCAGCAGTTGCAAGAGAGAGTGCTTCGCAGACCTCAATCTCTCTGACACAATCGACGAGCATTGCAACAGAACCGCAGCTTCACTTCGTATAGCCAAAATGTCTGCGAGGTGCTTACTATCCACATCGAAGGACAACATGCAAACAAGCGCGATATCCATGGTCTTTGCGTCAAATTCTTTCTGCTCCGACTGAGATGCGGCCTTTTGTGACTTCTGGCGGAGTATCGTGATCCATACAAAGGCCACATGGCGGACCTTGGCCAAAAACTCGAGGCAGGCTGCATGGACAGACTTTGGGCACGCCAGAGTCAGGGCACGAGCAGCGATCGCAGCAAAAATGGCAAGCGCATTGGCTGACTCCCAGTTCTCCTTCACTCGTTGCAAAGCTGCTTCGAGATTCCGGAGCAGCAGGCGAGAGAAATCTCCATGGTTCAAGAGCGCGTGTGACGCCCGGAGGGTCTCATCGCCTCCTTCAGACATCGCCGGCCCAGCTTGGTAGATGCACTGGAACACAAACATGGCTGTTGCATCTTTCCTCAGATCGACGGTTGGCGCAGCCAGCTGTAGTACGATGTTCGGCCACTGAATGTGATGCCCGAAGGGAATCAAGCACAGCTCCGTGTACTCCACCAGCGACATGAAAGCCGGGCACTGAGACTGACTTGCGATGACCGGATTCGGAGGAACGCCGTTCGGGGAAGAGGACGGCCGGAAGAGGAATTTTTCCATCGTCTTGGATCGCTCGTCGAGCCGATACGTGCAGCTCAACGCTGCTTCCTCTGTGCAGACGAACTGATCGACGAAGCACTCATTTTGCGTGTCGTAGTACTGGTACTTGGTATCGTTCTTTGCGAGCACCTCCTCTAGGACCGGGTTGGCTTTGCTTAGGTTTTCGATGCGCTTCCACTTGTAGTGAGTGTTCGAATGAGACTTTCGCTTCGACATGAGAACGATGCGTTGGGACGGTGACGTGGCACTGCAGTCGCCGATGTGGAAATCACTTGACAAAGGACGAAAGGGTCCTACCTCCTTTGCGCCGTGTTGCGCCCTCAACACATCGTGCAGTACGTACACCGTGCTATCGCGCCACGCAGCGTACCAGCATGGCACTCGGAGCTCGAACACGGTGGCTTTGGCCTGATTCTCATTCTCTGAGAGAGGTTCCTCGTGGACCAAGATCCTGGCATCCTTGAGCTGTGTTTGGAGGGGACAAAATTGACATTTGCGATCGTCATGTACCGTCTTTTGAACGATCTCGAACGGATACATTTTCGACTTCACATCAATAGTCTTGTGCAGGCAGGTATGGTTATCTCTCTCAGTTTCCAATTCCTTGTAGGAACGAAGCGCATGTTGTAGTTCCAGGAGCTTGGCTTGCTTTTGAGTCTCCGACCTGTTAAGAATTTGCTTCATCAGATCTTGATGGTCGGACGAAGCATCGAAACATCGTGTAGCGAATTCCCTCTGTACGCTGACATGCGAAAGGAGAGCCGGTCGCGGTCCTGCGTTGGTGTCACGCTGATGAAGGTACTTCTCAACAGCGCACAGCCTCTTCATGTGGCCCTTTGACGGCAACACCAGATTCTGGAGCACGTCCATCGGGAGTCCGTGGTTGTACTCCGTCAACAAATTGCATGCCTGAGTGGCTTGTCGGTCACCAGCGATCCACAGTTCGAAAATGGTGAGAATCATGATCGACATGCCTTCGGGATTGTCTTTGTACGCTTTTGACGCCCGGGTGTGGTATCCTTCGATCAGGCTGTGAACGGTCATGCACGCGTCACCGCCGTCGCTTGCTTCAAAGACACGGCAACAGTACATGTCGACCCAGTCCTCGAATTCTTGCAGGATCGCCAACTCGTACTGGCCACAGTCCGTGGGTGATGGCAGACAGATTGCGTCTGGTGCGAATCGAGGGAGCCCGTAAGGAGGTATGAAAGCAACGACTGCTTTTGGCGGTGGACGCAGATCGATTGAGGCGATAAAATTGTCGAGAAGGGGTAAGTCGAGACCGGTGTCGTCGTCAAATCTCAGTAACGCAAGTTGAGATACTTCAGCGGCGGATTCTTGTTCCAGGCTCTGAATGGTAGACCACCGATCGGACAGAATGCGGTGACTGCCCTTCAGAATGCCCATTACACGATCCCTCACCGCGACGGGCATAGCTGCACCGAGTTTGTGCATTCGTCGTGCGACCTTCGCATTCATTGCATACAGCAAGTCGCTGCTTGCCGTATCGTGGCATGCTTGATTGAGCAGATCACCAACGAGTGACACCATGAAGAGCTTGTATGTGTCGAGGCCTTGATACTGCGATCTCGAGAACAGTAAATGAAGGACCACCCTCACGAACATCCACGCAGACGATCTCCTCCATGGTATCTGGGCGTTTTTCCAGAGAACATCATCTCTGGTGTTCTTGATCAACGTCGAGCAGACGTGTGGACGACCCAAGGCCTTCAAGACGCCTCCAAAGAGAAGTTCTGAGATGGCCGCCGGGCTAGTCGTATCGCGCTCTTCATCATGTGTGCGGCCGCCTTTATACGTTTGCGGTTGCATTCCAGGCACGGCTTGATGGCTCATCTTCGACATGGTGTGCGCCAAAGCTGAGTGGAAGTCAATATCTGTGGCCGTGATAATGTCAAGTGAGACGCCAGAACCAGGGAATGTGCGCGACAGCCGGCCTCGAGTTGTCATTACCGCGCTGTTTAGTGCGGAGATCTCAAAACACTCGAAATCGACCCTTGCGTTGACGCGGGTGATTAACACGCCGGAGTTTTGGGCACGAATGTGAAGCGGAATGGGAAAGCCGCTGCCCTTTGACAGAGATTTGAGTGCACTCAGTGTTTCCGTCTCGCTCAGATGTCCATCTGCGGAACTATGCATGGCAATCATCAGGGTGACAGTGCCTATTGCGCGGTCGATGGCTGCGCGCGCGGCAGCTGGCATCACCGTTCTTAGTTCTTTAAGCACTCGCAGTGCTGTTTGTACGAGTTCGGCGTCGTGTGTGGCGAAGTCATTCTCAAGTTCCTGTGGAAGTTTGGGTGGTAGGAAGACATGATGGATCGCGTATTGAAGTGCCTCTGGCGAGAGCGGCGCCATGGTGTTTTTCGTACGCAAGAGCGTGATCGTGTGGCGGTCGTGCGCAGGGAGAATGTGGATCAGATGAAGGGTTGTTATGGTGTGTCATGTCGGAAAGTTGCGCCGTTCAAATTTGACAGTGGGCGGCGGCAGACCCCGCTGCATTCCCGCGAATCTGAAGAGGTGAGGTGATTTCCTCAGACCGGACAGCGTTTGCTTGTTGTTACACGTCATACCTGACGAGTGGAACTCTCCGCCGGGTACGCTGGGAGAGGCGTTATTCGGAGAGATGCCGTCGCCGGCGATGCGGTGGTTTTGACTATTGGATTTCAGCAGCGTCCAGTGCGATGAGCCCATTCGTCTGTTGCTTACCCGGTAGGATGCAGACTCCTTGAGCGCTTCGTGTGCATGTTAGAGGTTATAGGCTGGGTGAACATCGATGGCCGATGTCATGTTGTCTGTAAGAGATAGTGAAAGACAGGCTAACGCCGCAAGGTAACGGGCACGCGCTTGAAGGCACATGGCTTGTAGGATGTGAGCGATTCATTGACCATCACTTGACAACTGACATCCGTGAAGTCAGGTAGCCTCTCTTTTACCACGAGATAACCTCGGGAGAGCATGGCAGCGGATGCCAGCATGCACGTGAGTCTCACCCTGCGAAGTGAACAGTAGGAGTACCCAAGGAATGACCTTCATTGATGAGAGAGCAGGCATATCGCCATCGGCAGCGGAGATTACCTGCAGACACCCGACGGACGGCACTGGAGAACATTGGCTTGCACGGGTGTCGTGACAATCGGCTTTCATCGCTTTACAGGGCACGTGCGCGTCGGTCACTTTGATTCGATGAGGGACGAGGCGCCGCAATGAGGAACTGCAATCAAGTGAGACGAGGTGAAGGAGGTGTGTGTAAGTGAGAGGTGAGGTGAGGTGAAGAAAGCTCGCGTGAAGTGACGTCGCAAGGGAGCTCGCTCATGCCGAAGTTCTGCCATGGCCTTACGCCGACGTCGCCGAGGGACAAAGGAGGTCTAGCACACCACACTCAAAGACAGACGGATCAACTTCAGTATATTTGACAAGCTATGTACATTCCGCGCACTATAACCCCCGACCTCGTTGGACGAACATCACCCGCCGCCAGGTGCTCACCTCGGGCTTTGGGATCAGCGCCCTGATCCATCGGCTCAGTCCTCGTTCAAGATGTGTCTCGCAATCTTCTCTGCCAGAGCGTAAACGACTGACTGCGGATGCCCGGGAGGCAGAAGCGCAAAAGCAGAAGCATCAACGACCCTCAGACCAGTCACTCCAAAGACTCTCGCACGATTGTCCACCACCGCCATCTTGTCCGAAGCTCTGCCCATCTTGCAAGTCGCGCTAGCGTGCCACACGGTTTGCAGCGTGTTTTGGATAACTTCCAGGATCTGTTCATCGGTCTGAACCTCCGGGCCGGGAAAGTACTCTTGATCATCTGCGAGGACAGGCTTCATGAAGTCGGAGGCAAACGCCTCGCGCACTCGCTTGTAGGCGGCAATGGCGACTTCTTGATCAGTCTTGGAGGACAACCAGTTCGGATTGATCACCGGTAGGTCGTCCTAACACGAAAGCGTCAGCAAAGACTCGCATCAACGGATGGGACATGCTGCGCATCGTATCGCATCGTGCTCCCGTGCCTCGTTCTTGCCATACTCACCGTGTTATCAGAGCTGATCGTAACATTTCCTACCGATGTCGGAGCCACAAGTGCTGCAAGGATAGTGGCGTACTGGTAACCATCACCAGGTTGACTGGCAAATAGGTCCGAGAATGCTCCAACGTAGCCCGGTGCCCCAAGATACTCAATCTCCGGCCAATCTGCATCGAACTGTTCCAGTTCGGTCATGGACGACGGAGACAGCGAACCGCGCAGCGAGCTTGGCACTTTTTCCCAACCCAAAAAGTCGCACACAGGATTGGTCAGTGGACCGCGTTTCTGAGCGTACTCCAGGATCTGCGCAGCGAAGTAGACGGGATCCTGGACGATGCGCGAGAGCGTGTCTACCTTCACCCGGTAGCTGGGTCCGAAGAGAATGTGATCGATCAAGTTTTGTCCAACGCCCGGGAGGTCTGAAATCACATCAATCCCGTGCTGCCTCAAGGTAGCGGCTGGTCCAATACCGGATACCATGAGGAGCTGTGGGCTGTGGAACGCGCCGCCGCTCACGATGACCTCGCGCCTCGCGTTGATGGTCAGTCCTACCAGGTCGAGGGCACTCGTAACACGCACACCGGTCGCCTTCTTGTCAGCGTTGAACAGGATCTTCTTGGCCTTCGTGACGCTGAAGATCTTGAGATTGCTCCGTGTTTTCGCGGCGTTCAAGAACGATGTCTGCGAGGAGTCGCGAGTCTGGGTCTCGGGACGAATAGTAGAGGAGCAGTATTGCGCGCCCATGAGGCTGCCGCTGTTGAAGTCCTCGGCATGTGCGATACCAATCTCGTTCAACGATCCTTCGACCCAGCTTGAGAAGGGTGCGGCGTAGTTGGAGTATGAGACCTGAAGTGGCCCGGCGTTGGAGTCGAATGCCGTCGCAATGTACTCCGCCGAGGAGTTCTCAAATCGAGTCGGGCCGGGAGAGGTGAATTCCACGCTCCGCTTGAAGTCTGGTAACCAGTTGTCAAAGGTGTAGCTTTGATCATCCACGGCGTCGGCCCATTGCTGGAGCGATCCTTTCGTCGGACTGGAGCAGGGAATGAAGACGTCAGCGACAGTGCTCATATCTCGGGAGCTGAGTCTGTGGGCTGGCAAGATACTGCACTCACCGCTGGTAGATCATGAAGTTCCGGGCACTGGTCCCTCCCAAGCATTTCCCTCGAGCATAACGCAATCTGCGCCCATTTGCTCCAGCCTGAGGCTCGGTGACCAGATCCCAGTCGACGAGGGGTTGTACATCCTGCGGCTTTTTCGGATCGGAGCCAACAAAGAAGACATCGCCGGCTGGGAATGTGCTCACTAAGGGGTTGGTGACCTGATAAAGCGATCCGGCTTCAATGACAGCGACGGAAATACTCTGGGAATGGTGGCTCTGGTCAGCAATCCAGTCGAGGCGAATGCAAACTTGGACGCACAGGATCTGCTGATAATCGGTTGGCCAAAGTGAGGCCTGCGGTTCCTCCTCCGACAATCACATAGTCGTAAGTCTGAGCGCCGAGGGTATCAGCATCAAGCAGCTGTCTTTTCGCATGGCCTGTAACATGTTCTGCAGAGACAGGTTCTGATTTCGGAAACAGCAGGACGCCGAGCCAGGACGCGGAGACTCTCATGGCTTTCGACGGCTATGTCGTGTAGTGAAGGAGAGAAGGCAAAAAAGACAGACACTGGATTCTATGCGAACACTGGAACAGGGAAGTGTGGGTATGCAGCTTGCGCCGACCCATCGCGCGACCCATCGGCGGCCATCGCGCAACCCAAAACGGGGCTGTTATAACTTCTTACTTCTTTCTAGTTTCAGTACACTGCCAGGATGAGGAGACGTCAGCAAGTACAACAAACTATTCACGGAGATGCGGTTTCCTGCTTTCACTACTGATTTATGCGCAATTTTGGGATCCTGCTGGAACACAGGATTGGCAGAATGGTTCCTATCTGATCGTTCGGCGTCTGTCTTTACGATTGATGCGAACGCGTGATTCAATGCTGTTTGGGCATCGCTTGGCTTCTGGCGGACTTCATCGGCTGCTTCATGCAGCTAGGAAGTAGTCATAGCAAGCAGCAGGGATCATTCGATAGAAATCCTAGCGTGGCAAGCAGGGATCGGCTAATGCGTGTTGCAGAGATGAGATCACGAATATACTAATAATTCTAAAGTCCTAAGGGAATCTAGAATCTATCTAAGCTCGCCTAAAGCTTAAGATTGCAGAGTACTACTATCTCTAGTACAAATCTATAGAGATACACTTTAAAAGCAAGGGAATCTAGAATCTATCTAATAGTATAAGATAGTACTAAGATCCTATCTCTAAAGGAATAACAACTCCTTAGAACTTTAACCTAATATTTAAATATATTTAATTTAAGATATCCTTATCTACTTAGGCTCGCCTAAAGCTTAAGATTAGAGTAAGGTAATAGATAGAACTTCTATAGTTAGTAATTAATAAGGAAGATACTCTTAGGGAATAGTATAATTTATATAAGAGTATAAGGCTCCCTAAACTAGTAGAGCTAAAACGCCTAGTTATATCCCTTATAGAATAGAGATATCTAAAACTAAGGTATATTCTATCCTTTAGGATCGATTTAAGCTTAATAAAGAGGAGTATAACTCTTTAGATATAAGCTTAATAAGGAAGAGTATAACTCCTTCTAGAAAAGAAAAGTTAAAGCTATTAAGTACTTTATAGATACTATAGATAATATATACTATAGGTACCTTATAGGACCTAGAGGAATAGAAGTTAAGGCTAGTAGATTTATAGACTTTAAACTAGAGATTAGATTTCTAAATACTATTAAGATATAAGATTAATTAGATTCTTACTCTCTATAGGATCTATAAAAGGAATAGGACTTAGAAGAAGATAGCCTTCTATATAAAAGAGATTAAAGTAAAGCTAGTTAAGGACTTATCTAATACTATAATAGGTAATAAGCTAAGACAAGATAACTCTTATAAGAGAAAGGTATCTAATTTAAGATCTAGATCTTTATAAGCTCCCTAGAGCCGGCTAAAGTAGATTAAGTTTAAGCTAATTATATATAGATCTTTATAAGCTCCCTAGAGCTAGCTAAAGTAGACTAAGTTTAAGCTAATTATATATAAGTAGATATTCTTAAGAAACATTATAGCTATATATCTTTATAGAGCAATAACTAAGACGATAATTTAGGATCTAATATAGGTAAAGGAACCTATAACTTTATCTACTTCTAGAACTTAATTAGTCCTAAAGTAGCTTTAATTAACTATACCTAAGAAGAATTTAGGCTTAAGGAATATATCTTATATAATCTAGGATTAAATTGCTATATTATTAACTATCTAGGGAGACTAAACTTTAGGGTTTATATAAGAATAGAAAGAAGTAGATTAAAGTAACTAGGCTAATAAGAGATTTCCCCTTTCTAGATATTAGAGCAAAGCTTATTAGACTAGATATTCCTCTACTACTAGTTTAGAAGAGGAATTAAGATAGGATACTAATATAGTAGCCCTTCTAACTATCCGACTAAGTTAAAGAAAGAATATCTAACTTAGTAAAGTATAAGGCTCGTATAGCAAAGCTTACTACTTTAAGATTAAAATACTATAATAAAGACTCTATATAGGTATATTACGACTAACTAGGTATACTTCCTACTAGTATATAATAGCTATATATATATAATATATATATATAACCTATATACTAGACTATACTTTGTCTAGATAACAATAAATATTATATAACA